>CM042406.1:537500-555000 GCA_023634145.1 Thymallus thymallus
ACTTGATTGAAGTCCACCTGTGGTAAATTCAATTTATTGGACATGATTTGGAAAGGCACACACCTGTCTATATAATGTCCCACAGTTGACAGTGCATGTCAGAGCAAAAACCAAGCCATGAGGTCGAAGGAATTGTTCGTAGAGCTCCGAGGCAGGATTGTGTCGAGGCACAGATCTGGGGAAGGGTACCAAAACATTTCTGCAGCATTGAAGGTCACCAAGAATACAGTGGCCTCCACCATTCTTAAATGGAAGAAGTTTGGAACCTCCAAGACTCTTCCTAGAGCTGGCCGCCCGGCCAAACTGAGCAAACGGGGGAGAAGGGCCTTGGTCAGGGAGGTGACCAAGAACCCGATGGCACTCTGTCGGCGCTCCAGAGTTCCTTTGTGGAGATGGGAGAACCTTCCCTAAGGAAAACCATCTCTGCAGGACTCTACCAATCAGGCCTTTATGGTAGAGTGGCCAGACGGAAGCCACTCTTGAGTAAAAGACACATGACAGCACGCTTGGAGTTTGCCAAAAGGCACCTAAAAGACTCTCAGACCATGAGAAACAAGATTCTCTGGTCTGATGAACGCAAGATTGAACGCTTTTGCCTGAATGCCAAGCGTCACGTCTGGAGGAACCTGGCACCATCCCTACGGTGAAGCATGGTGGTGGCAGCATCATCACTGCCAAAGGTGCTTCAACAAAGTACTGAGTAAAGAGTCTGAATACTTATTTAAATGTGGTATTTCAGTTTTTTTATTTATTTGCAAAATAACATTTTTTTGCTTTGTCATTATGGGGTATTGTGTGTAGATTCATGAGGGGGGGAAAACTATTTAATCAATTTTAGAATAAGGCTGTAACGTAACAAAATGTGAAAAAAGTCAACACACACACTTAATCTGCAAATCCTTTCCTTTGAATCTATACTGAAACAATCCTCCAGTGTGTTCTCTGTAGAAGATCAGTCCTGCTCTTTGTTCCGACAGCTGTTTTCTGGGTGTTCCATTGGAAAGCAGGAGTATAATTCACCAATTTAAAACATTTGGCAGAGTTTTATATCCACAGGGGAGTGTGTGTGTCAGGTGACTGTGATGATTAAATCTGTAGTAAATGGCCCAGGGACTGTCTTCATTAACCCTCTCACCCGCCATTACAGACGAGGACCTTTGTGTGTGAGGTTTCTTTAATGGCTGCCTGAAACATGTTTTCTGGTGCGATGATAGACACTGTGTGTGTGTGTGCGTCCGTGTTTGTGTGCACACTGCATGCCTGTGTGTGTTGTGTGTGTGTGTGTGTGTGTGTGCGTATCCGTGTGTGTGTGTGTGTGTGTGTGTGTGTGTGTGTGTGTGTGTGTGTGTGTGTGTGTGTGTGTGTGTGTGTGTGTGTGTATGCGTGTGTGCGTATCCACGTGTGTGTTGTGTGTGTGTTGTGTGTGTTATGTGTGTGTGCGTATCCACGTGTGTGTGTGTGTGTGTGTGTATATGCGTGTGTGCGTATCCACGTGTGTGTGTGTGTGTGTGTGTGTGTGTGTGTAATTCATGGCAGACTGTTAGACTGCATTAATAGTTAATCAGCTATTTGACAACAGCTTGATGATAATAATTGGAGTCTGGAATAATAGTGTTCACACCCACTCATACTGTATATACACACCCACTCATACTGTATATACACACCCACTCATACTGTATACACACACCCACTCATACTGTATACACACCCACTCATACTGTATATACACACCCACTCATACTGTATATACACACCCACTCATACTGTATACACACCCACTCATACTGTATATACACACCCACTCATACTGTATATACACACCCACTCATACTGTATATACACACACACCCACTCATACTGTATATACACACCCACTCATACTGTATATACACACCCACTCATACTGTATATACACACCCACTCATACTGTATATACACACCCACTCATACTGTATATACACACACCCACTCATACTGTATATACACACCCACTCATACTGTATATACACACCCACTCATACTGTATATACACACACCCACTCATACTGTATATACACACCCACTCATACTGTATATACACACCCACTCATACTGTATATACACACACCCACTCATACTGTATATACACACACCCACTCATACTGTATATACACACACACCCACTCATACTGTATATACACACACACCCACTCATACTGTATATACACACACACCCACTCATACTGTATATACACACCCACTCATACTGTATATACACACCCACTCATACTGTATATATACACACCCACTCATACTGTATATACACACACCCACTCATACTGTATATACACACACACCCACTCATACTGTATATACACACACACCCACTCATACTGTATATACACACACACCCACTCATACTGTATATACACACACACCCACTCATACTGTATATACACACCCACTCATACTGTATACACACACCCACTCATACTGTATACACACACCCACTCATACTGTATATACACACCCACTCATACTGTATATACACACCCACTCATACTGTATATACACACCCACTCATACTGTATATACACACCCACTCATACTGTATATACACACCCACTCATACTGTATATACACACCCACTCATACTGTATATACACACCCACTCATACTGTATATACACACCCACTCATACTGTATATACACACACCCACTCATACTGTATATACACACACCCACTCATACTGTATATACACACACACCCACTCATACTGTATATACACACACACCCACTCATACTGTATATACACACACACCCACTCATACTGTATATACACACACACCCACTCATACTGTATATACACACCCACTCATACTGTATATACACACCCACTCATACTGTATATATACACACCCACTCATACTGTATATACACACACACCCACTCATACTGTACATACACACACACCCACTCATACTGTATATACACACACACCCACTTATACTGTATATACACACACACCCACTCATACTGTATATACACACACACCCACTCATACTGTATATACACACACACCCACTCATACTGTATATACACACACACACACTCATACTGTATATACACACACACACACTCATACTGTATATACACACACACCCACTCATACTGTATATACACACACACCCACTCATACTGTATATACACACACACCCACTCATACTGTATATACACACACCCACTCATACTGTATATACACACACCCACTCATACTGTATATACACACACACCCACTCATACTGTATATACACACACACCCACTCATACTGTATATACACACCCACTCATACTGTATATACACACCCACTCATACTGTATATACACACCCACTCATACTGTATATACACACACACCCACTCATACTGTATATACACACACACCCACTCATACTGTATATACACACACACCCACTCATACTGTATATACACACACACCCACTCATACTGTATATACACACACACACACACACACACTCATACTGTATATACACACACACACACACTCATACTGTATATACACACCCACTCATACTGTATATACACACCCACTCATACTATATATGAGTGGGTTCCTAGCCCGGTAGCTCCAGTGCCTGTACCTAACCCAGGAGCGCCAGTGCCGGGTTCTAGCCCGGGAGCGCCAGTGCCGGGTTCTAGCCCGGGAGCGCCAGTGCCGGGTTCTAGCCCGGGAGCGCCAGTGCCGGGTCCTAGCCCGGTTCCATGGCCGGAGCCTTCCTCTGCGCCAGAAAGACTAACAGCTGTAGTAGCTGCCAAAGGTTATTCTACAAAGTATTGACTCAGGGGTGTGAATACTTACACTACCGTTCAAAAGTTTGGGGTCACTTAGAAATGTCCTTGTTTTTGAAAGAAAAGCACATTTTTTGTCCATTAAAATAACATCAAATTGATCAGAAATACATTGTAGACGTAGTTAATGTTGTAAATGACTATTGTAGCTGGAAACACCTGATTGTTAATGGAATGTCTACATACAGTGGGGCAAAAAAGTATTTAGTCAGCCACCAATTGTGCTGTTTTTAAGTTCTCCCACTTAAAAATATGAGAGAGGCCTGTAATTTTCATCATAGGTACACTTCAACTATGAGAGACAAAATAAAATAAAAAAAATTTAATGAATTTATTTGCAAATTATGGTGGGAAATAAGTATTTGGTCAATAACAAAAGTTTATCTCAATACTTTGTTATATACCCTTTGTTGGCAATGACAGAGGTCAAACGTTTTCTGTAAGTCTTCACAAGGTTTTCACACACTGTTGCTGGTATTTTGACCCATTCCTCCATGCAGATCTCCTCTAGAGCAGTGATGTTTCGGGGCTGTCGCTGGGCAACACGGACTTTCAACTCCCTCCAAAGATTTTCTATGGGGTTGAGATCTGGAGACTGGCTAGGCCACTCCAGGACCTTGAAATGCTTCTTACGAAGCCACTCCTTTGTTGCCCGGGCGGTGTGTTTGGGATCATTGTCATGCTGAAAGACCCAGCCACGTTTCATCTTCAATGCCCTTGCTGATGGAAGGAGGTTTTCACTCAAAATCTCACGATACATGGCCCCATTCATTATTTTCTCTACACAGATCAGTCGTCCTGGTCCCTTTGCAGAAAAACAGCCCCAAAGCATGATGTTTCCACCCCCATGCTTCACAGTAGGTATGGTGTTCTTTAGATGCAACTCAGCATTCTTTCTCCTCCAAACACGACGAGTTGAGTTTTTACCAAAAAGTTCTATTTTGGTTTCATCTGACCATATGACATTCTCCCAATCCTCTTCTGGATCATCCAAATGCTCTCTAGCAAACTTCAGACGGGCCTGGACATGTACTGGCTTAAGCAGGAGGACACGTCTGGCACTGCAGGATTTGAGTCCCTGGCGGCGTAGTGTGTTACTGATGGTAGCCTTTGTTACTTTGGTCCCAGCTCTCTGCAGGTCATTCACTAGGTCCCCCCGTGTGGTTCTGGGATTTTTGCTCACCGTTCTTGTGATCATTTTGACCCCACGGGGTGAGATCTTGCGTGGAGCCCCAGATCGAGGGAGATTATCAGTGGTCTTGTATGTCTTCCATTTCCTAATAATTGCTCCCACAGTTGATTTCTTCACACCAAGCTGCTTACCTATTGCAGATTCAGTCTTCCCAGCCTGGTGCAGGTCTACAATTTTGTTTCTGGTGTCCTTTGACAGCTCTTTGGTCTTGGCCATAGTGGAGTTTGGAGTGTGACTATTTGAGGTTGTGGACAGGTGTCTTTTATACTGATAACAAGTTCAAACAGGTGCCATTAATTCAGGTAACGAGTGGAGGACAGAGGAGCCTCTTAAAGAAGAAGTTACAGGTCTGTGAGAGCCAGAAATCTTGCTTGTTTGTAGGTGACCAAATACTTATTTTCCACCATAATTTGCAAATAAATTCATTAAAAATCCTACAATGTGATTTTCTGGATTTCTTTTTCTCATTTTGTCTCTCATAGTTGAAGTGTACCTATGATGAAAATTACAGGCCTCTCTCATCTTTTTAAGTGGGAGAACTTGCACAATTGGTGGCTGACTAAATACCTTTTTGCCCCACTGTAGGCGTACAGAGGCCCATTATCAGTAACCATCACTCCTGTGTTCCAATGGCACGTTGTGTTAGCTAATCCAAGTTTATCATTTTAAAAGGCTAATTGATCATTAGAAAACCCTTTTGCAATTATGTTAGCACAGCTGAAAACTGTTGTGCTGATTAAAGAAGCAATAAAACTGGCCTTCTTTAGACTAGTTGAGTATCTGGAGCATCAGCATTTGTGGCTCAAAATGGCCAGAAACAAATAACTTTCTTCTGAAACTCGTCAGTCTATTCTTGTTCTGAGAAATGAAGGCTATTCCATGCGAGAAATTGCCAAGAAACTGAAGATCTCGTACGCTGTGTACTACTCCCTTCACAGAACAGCACAAACTGGCTCTAACCAGAATAGAAAGAGGAGTGGGAGGTCCCGGTGCACAACTGGGCAAGAGGACAAGTACATTAGTGTCTAGTTTGAGAAACAGACACCTCACAAGTCTGTATGTGTGCACATGTATGCCCATGCGTACGTACAGTATGTGTGTATGTCTCTCTGTGTGTTGACCCCTGTGTTTTCTCTTCTCTGCAGGTCGTGGTTTCCTGAAGCTGGAGGACTTTAAAGCAACCTTCAGTAGAGTGGCTCCTCGTCTGCCTGAGAGGACTGTCCTGGAGGCCTTCAGGTACTGGGTATGGGAATTGGTTGGGATGGGGGTGGGAATATGTTTGGAAGGGGACTGTAAAGGGTTGGAAATTGGTTGGGAAAGTGGATGGAAATGGGAAGAATGGATGGGAAGGGTTTCGGAATGGGATGGGGAAAGGGTTGGGAAGGGGTTAGGAATGGGAAGTTTTCACGTTTCATTAGTCGTATGTACAGGATACACATGGTATACAACTTCCAACGAAAGGTTCCCTCTCAATAATGCAATAAGGAATAATAAAAGAGGCGCGGTAGAATAGAATAAACATTTAGTATCAGTATAAATACAGGAAGGAACAATTTATAGTACAATATATACACATGTGTGATAAGTCTTTAAATTGTGCAGTATTTAGAAATAATAAATACAAGTCTAGTAGCAACAGTCTTGATGTGTGTAGCATGAATGTACTGTATGTGTGGGTGAGTGCATGTGTGCTAAGGTGCAAGTGGTCAGTGTTCAGCAGTGGATAGAAAATGTTTCTGAGGCTATTGGTCCGAGACCCGATGGTAACGGAGTGAACAGTCTGTGGCTTGATGAGGCACTGTTTTGAGTAGATGTCCTGAATGGGTGGGAGCATGGTCCTAGTGATGTACTGGGCCGTCTTCACCACTCGCTGAAGGGCCTTGCGGTCGTGGGAAGAGCAGGTCCCATACCAGACAGTAATGCAGCCAGGCAGGACGCTCTCGATGGTGCAGAGGTAGTATTTGGAGAGGAGGCATGCCTAATTTCTTCAGCTTCCTTTGGAAGTAGAGATGCTGTTGGTCCTCTTGACAAGAGTGGTGGTGGTGTTGTTGGTCCATGTCAAGTTTGTACACCGAGGAACTTAAAACGGCTGACTCTCTCCACTGCAGTTCCGTCGATGTGCATCGGGGCGTGTCCTCTCCTCTGCTTCCTGAAGTCAACAGTCAACTCCTTTGTTTTGCTGCAGTTGAGGGAGAGGTTATTGTCCTGGCACCACAATGACAGTTCACTTACAGTGCCTTCAGAAAGTATTCACAACCCTTGACTTTTTCCACGTTGTTGTTGTCATGGTTCTTAGATAGGGCCCGAGGCGCTGAGCAGTAGAATGCAGACATTCCTTTTATTTGTATACAAAAGAACAAAACAAAGGAGAGAACGAAACCATGAACTGATGTGCGACATGTACAAACAAAGAACCAATCACAGGTGGGAATAATAATTCACTTAAATAGGATCCCAATTAGAGACAACGTATGGCAGCTGCCTCTAATTGGGGACCAACCAAACTCAAACATAGAGTTGCCCAGACAACCCTACTGTCAGGCCCCGACAGTAAACCAAACCCAAACATAGAGATGCCACTAGGCATCCCTACCATCAGGACCTGACAGTTGTTAAAGCCTGAATTTAATATTGATTAAATCTATATTTTTGTCAAAGTGGAATTATGTTTTTTTACAAATTCATAAAAAATGAAAAGCTCAAATGTCTCGTCAATAAGTATTCAAATCCTTTGTTATGGCAAGCCCAAAAATGTGCTTAACAAATCCTAAGTTGCATGGACTACCTCTGTGTACAATAATAGTGTTTAACATGATTTTGTTAATGACTACCTCATGTCTTTACCCCAGACATACAATTATCTGTAAGGTCCCTGAGTCGAGCAGGGAAGATTCAACCACAAAGACCAGGGAGGTTTTCCAATGCCTTCCAATGAAGGGCAGACATTGAATATCCCTTAATTACACTTTGGATGGTGTATCAATACACCCAGTCACTACAAAGATACAGGCGTCCTTCCTAACTCGGTTGCTGGAGGAAGGAAACCGCTCTGGAATTTTACCATGAGGCCAATGGTGACATTAAAACAGTTACAGAGTTTAATGTCTGTGAGGAGAAAACTGAGGATGGATCAACAACATTGTAGTTACTCCACAATACTAACCTAAATGACAGAGTGAAAAGAAAGAAGCCTGTACAGAATACAAATATTCAAGACATGCATCCTGTTTGCAACAAGGCACTAAAGTAATACTGTAAAAAATGTGGCAAAGCAATTAACTTTTTGTCCTGAAAACAAGTATAGTGGTGGCTGCATCAAAAACACGTTTTCATTTTGAATTCAGGCTGTAACACAACAAAATGTGGAATAAGTCAAAGGGTCTGAATACTGTTGTGTCTTTGACTTAGATTAAAATATATTATTTTAACGTTTAATTAATTACGTGATTTAATGAAATCCTGCAACAATTAACTCATTAATAACCTGGGGCTCCACGGAAGCCTTTATAGAGCTACTGTCTTCCGAATAAACTCTTAAAGATCTGAAGAGCTTTATATCAAATAGCAGCCAATTACTTTAATCGTTACCTCTAATCAGTCAGTCTCTTTCTGAAAATCGTAAGGTCTAATTTGCAAGAACCCTAGTGAATCATGTTGAATCAGCAAATTGTCTTAATCAATTATTTCTTAAATACCTAAACAATTTCACAGAGTTACATATATATATATATATATATATATATATATATATATATTTATACAGCGGGTGAAATAAGTATTGAACACGTCACCATTTTTCTCAGTAAATATATTTCCAAAGGAGCTATTGACATGACATTTTCACCAGATGTTGGTAACAACCCAAGTAATCCATACATACAAAGAAACCCAAACAAATAAGTTCAGAAATTAAGTTATTCTTACTGGTTGGTAGGTGATCAAATACTTATGTCATGCAATAAAATGCAAATTAATTATTTAAAAATCATACAATGTGATTTTCTGGATTTTTTAGATTCCGTCTCTCACAGTTGAAGTGTACCTATGATAAAAATTACAGACCTCTACATGCTTTGTAAGTAGGATAACCTGCAAAATCGGCAGTGTATCAAATACTTGTTCTCCCCACTGTACGCGTCATCGGGAGCTGGCGATAACTTTTGTCAATGGGCTTTTATACTGGGGGAAGAAGGATGTGTTTCATAGCTCTCAGCCAATGTCTGCTCTCTTGGTTGTGGCTACTGACGGTGCACAAGTTTAGTTCTGAAGCAAACACTTTTCATCTTAAAAAGCTTGAATCACATTGTAATCTTTTCAAAAGTATTATCAAATTTAAACACATAAATTTACTAACAATTCCATGTAAATCGGGTAACCCCAATGTGTACACTTTCCAAGATATGTTTTATGTCATCCTGTGGTCCGTTTTGATGTCCTAGACCCCAACGGATTTGACATAATATTCTTTAAATACCAAGGGACACTTTGACCTGGAAAATAAATGAAAATCTTGTTGCCCCAACTATTGATGTTACCGTATTTCTCTGTGGTAACAAAAGGTTTTCTGAGCCTCTTTCTATAGATGGCTGGAAAGAGGTTCAAGGTATTTATTGGGGTCGTAAACTTCCCCCAATAGGGCAGAGAGGAAACAGGGTTTTATGACACTATCTCCACCCAACGTGGTGACAATACTTTCTGAAGGCACTGTACCTCCTCCCTGTAGGCTGACTCGCCATTGTTAGTGGTCAGGCCTACAACTATGGTGTCATCAGAACTTGATGATGGAGCTGGTGTCATGCAGGGAGTACAGCAGAGGGCTGAGGACGCATGCCTTGGGGGTCCCTCTATTGAGAGTCAGTGTGGAGGAGGTTGGTGGTGGAAATGGGAAGGAGTTGGGAAAGGGTTGGGAATGGAAACGGGAAGAAGGTGTTAGAAAGGGCTTTGGGATGGAAAATGGTATTGGAAAGGGGTTGGGAATGCCATCAGGCGTTCTCTTTTACTGTAAATCAATGTTCGTAGACATGGCAGGGTGGGTTTAGTTGTTCACACAGGTGTTCTCAATCCAGTCAATAGAAGCTACATTGTATTAATTCAGCTGTGACATTTTTTTAAAAACATTTTGGGTTTCTGGTATCATATGGACACATAAGACATGGTTTATGTGTAGAATTGCAGGACATTGGCTTTAATAATGCAAAAATGTCTCTCTGCCAAAATAGGTCTTTGAACTGTTTGGGGTTGCGAGGTGTGGGTTTGTTGCTATGCCGATAAATGACTATCTATCCGGACCTTTGCCACCTAGGACATTTACAGTATGTGACCGGACCTTCTCAAATAGTACCCCCTGCCCTACATAGTGCACTACCTTTGACCAGGGCCCGGTTTCCCTAAAGCATCACAAGGCTAAGTTCATGGTAAGAACCTTCGTAGGAGCATCCTTAAATCTCAGCGATATTTCTCAAAATCTCAGCGATGTTTCTAAAGTTGCACTTGAAAACGCCCAATGTTTACAGACTGCCTCAGGCCACTCGTCGAACAGCTAAGTGCGTCATGAAATTATTTTTTGCCCTTCCTCGTCACTTTGAGATCAATTTATTGTCCAGTCAATTGAGTTCCATTTTGCTAATTGTAGGCTACTGTGTAACAACGTATGCGATGATGGGCCAAATCTACGATTATAAGGTAAGCATTAGAATGTATTTGCAGCCATCAGGGATAATCTATCTAGGAGCTCATCTGTCGTCAACAGTGGCCATTTCAACATGTCAGTATTGAAGATGTGAATGGAGAAAGCTGATCCGAGAACAGAGCTGCCACTGCTCCAACGATGCACTTAGTGAAAGTTCTCCCTATGTGGTGTTTTGGGAAACACCTGCCATTAGAGCAACGATGCATCGTTAAAGCACTTGTAAGCTTAAGTTCCATCGCTATTGCGAAACCAGGCCCAGAGCCTTATGGGGACATAACAGGGAATAGAGTGCTAATTCAGATCAGACATCGAAGGAAATGCTGAGCTCATTATGTCTCTCCCTCCCCCTGTCTCCTTCTCCCTCCCTCCCCCTCTCTCTCTCCCCCTGTCTCCTTCTCCCTCCCTCCCCCTGTCTCCTTCTCCCTCTCTCCTCTCCTCCCCCCCTCCCCCTGTCTCCTTCTCCCTCTCTCCTCTCCTCCCTCCCTCCCCCTGTCTCCTTCTCCCTCTCTCCTCTCCTCCCTCTCTCCCTCTGTCTCCTTCTCCCTCTCTCCTCTCCTCCCTCCCTCCCCCTGTCTCCTTCTCCCTCTCTCCTCTCCTCCCTCCCTCCCTCCCCCTGTCTCCTTCTCCCTCTCTCCTCTCCTCCCTCTCTCCCTCTGTCTCCTTCTCCCTCTCTCCTCTCCTCCCTCCCTCCCTCCCCCTGTCTCCTTCTCCCTCTCTCCTCTCCTCCCTCTCTCCCCCTGTCTCCTTCTCCCTCTCTCCTCTCCTCCCTCTCTCCCCCTGTCTCCTTCTCCCTCTCTCCTCTCCTCCCTCTCTCCCCCTGTCTCCTTCTCCCTCTCTCCTCTCCTCCCTCTCTCCCCCTGTCTCCTTCTCCCTCTCTCCTCTCCTCCCTCCCTCCCCCTGTCTCCTTCTCCCTCTCTCCTCTCCTCCCTCTCTCCCCCTGTCTCCTTCTCCCTCTCTCCTCTCCTCCCTCCCTCCCCCTGTCTCCTTCTCCCTCTCTCCTCTCCTCCCCCGCTCCCCCTGTCTCCTTCTCCCTCTCTCCTCTCCTCCCTCCCTCCCCCTGTCTCCTTCTCCCTCTCTCCTCTCCTCCCTATCTCCCCCTGTCTCCTTCTCCCTCTCTCCTCTCCTCCCTCCCTCCCCCTGTCTCCTTCTTCCTCTCTCCTCTCCTCCCTCTCTCCCCCTGTCTCCTTCTCCCTCTCTCCTCTCCTCCCTCCCTCCCCCTGTCTCCTTCTCCCTTTCTCCTCTCCTCCCTCTCTCATCCTGTCTCCTTCTCCCTCTCTCCTCTCCTCCCTCTCTCATCCTGTCTCCTTCTCCCTCTCTCCTCTCCTCCCTATCTCCCCCTGTCTCCTTCTCCCTCTCTCCTCTCCTCCCTCTCTCCCCCTGTCTCCTTCTCCCTCTCTCCTCTCCTCCCTCCCCCTGTCTCCTTCTCCCTCTCTCCTCTCCTCCCTCCCTCCCCCTGTCTCCTTCTCCCTCTCTCCTCTCCTCCCTATCTCATCCTGTCTCCTTCTCCCTCTCCTCCCCTGTCTCCTTCACCTTCTCTCCTCCCCTGTCTCCTTCTTCCTCTCTCCGTCTCCGTCTCTCCTCCCCTGTCTCCTTCTTCCTCTCTCCTTCTCTCTCTCCTCCCCTGTCTCCTTCACCTTCTCTCCTCCCCTGTCTCCTTCTCTCCTCCCCTGTCTCCTTCTCTCCTCCCCTGTGCTCAGTAAGGCTACCTTTAAAATAGCATGACAGAGAGCAAAGGTAATGAATAGAGGAGAGGGGAGGGGCCTGGTGGGGGGGCGGAGCAAGAGCAAGGGAGAAGAGACTAATATTTAGTGTGAAAGTGGGGAGTTTAGAAAAGCTGAAGTGTGTGTGTGTGTGTGTGTGTGTGTGTGTGTGTGTGTGTGTGTGTGTGTGTGTGTGTGTGTGTGTGTGTGTGTGTGTGTGTGTTTATCTGTGCGCCCAGGGCTGTGTTTAGTCCAGATTATCACTCCAAAGTGATAAATAATAACACTTACCCTGAGAGAAGCAGAGGAGGGAGGAAGAGAGAGCAGGCTTGTTCTTCAAACACCTCGGAACAGAACTAAACCCCTTCAGCAGTTCATATGTGTTGCACTGTGTGTTTTAAGTGTGTGTGCAGCAATGTGTTGTGTGTCATCGTGTGTTGTGTGTTCTCTCTGTCCTTTCAGTCCCTTACCATGTCCTTTCAGTCCCTTACCATGTCCTTTCAGTCCCTTACCATGTCCTTTCAGTCCCTTACCATGTCCTTTCAGTCCCTTACCATGTCCTTTCAGTCCCTTACCATGTCCTTTCAGTCCCTTACCATGTCCTTTCAGTCCCTTACCATGTCCTTTCAGTCCCTTACCATGTCCTTTCAGTCCCTTACCATGTCCTTTCAGTCCCTTACCATGTCCTTTCAGTCCCTTACCATGTCCTTTCAGTCCCTTACCATGTCCTTTCTGTCCCTTACCATGTCCTCTCAGTCCCTTACCATGTCCTTTCAGTCCCTTACCATGTCCTTTCAGTCCCTTACCATGTCCTCTCAGTCCCTTACCATGTCCTTTCAGTCCCTTACCATGTCCTTTCAGTCCCTTACCATGTCCTTTCAGTCCCTTACCATGTCCTTTCAGTCCCTTACCATGTCCTTTCAGTCCCTTACCATGTCCTTTCAGTCCCTTACCATGTCCTTTCAGTCCCTTACCATGTCCTTTCAGTCCCTTACCATGTCCTTTCTGTCCCTTACCATGTCCTCTCAGTCCCTTACCATGTCCTTTCAGTCCCTTACCATGTCCTTTCAGTCCCTTACCATGTCCTCTCAGTCCCTTACCATGTCCTTTCAGTCCCTTACCATGTCCTTTCAGTCCCTTACCATGTCCTTTCAGTCCCTTACCATGTCCTTTCTGTCGTAATCACAGAACAATGGATCACAGAATAATTCCATTAACACAAACACACACGCTGCACACAAACACACACGCTGCACACAAACACACACGCTGCACACAAACACACACGCTGCACACAAACACACACACGCTGCACACAAACACACACGCTGCACACAAACACACACACGCTGCACACAAACACACACGCTGCACACAAACACACACGCTGCACACAAACACACACGCTGCACACAAACACACACGCTGCACACAAACACACACACGCTGCACACAAACACACACGCTGCACACAAACACACACGCTGCACACAAACACACACACGCTGCACACAAACACACACACGCTGCACACAAACATTCTCTAACACACGTGTACATGCACACACACATTTACTGCGTGCATCTGCTGCCTCCTTTTTATTTGCTCCAGATTTACGGCCTCGTGCTGCCGAGCTCTCGCTCACACACACGGAAACCGCTCGCCTGGTTACTGTCTCCATGACAACGTGGCAACGCAGTGCCTACCAACGCACCTTCAGCAGAACCTGCAGTTGTTTTCCCTTTCATTGTCCTTTCTTTCTCTTTTTTTGTTAGTTATTTCTTTCTGTCTATCCTTCCTTCTTTATTTTGTTCTCGTTTACCTCTCCCTCTTTCCTTTTTTCTTCTCTCCTCTGTTTTCCTCACCCATCCCTCTCAATCTCTCTCTATCTCTTTCGTTGTTCTTCCTCTGCTTCTCTCCATCCTTTGTTGCTCCTCTCTCTCGGTCTCCACAGCAACTACCAGTCTTGTGGTAGCCCTTAACACTCGTACCCGTATACAGATTGAACATGGCAGATTTGGGAAGTAATAAGCACCTAAATTGGAACGTAGTGGCTGGACATTAACATGTTATACATGATGTCAGAGCGCTGAATTTGAGCACCGCACCCCATCCCTCCTGCAGTGCTGTAAATTAAGCTTTGATGTCATACAAGCAAGTCAAACACCCATCCAAATGTCCCATCTCCAAATGTCCCATCTCCAAATGTCCCATCTCCAAATGTCCCATCTCTAAATGTCCCATCTCCAAATGTCCCATCTCCAAATCATCTCCAGTGTCAGTGTTTATGATCACTGTGTTTGATGTACAGTTACAAGATGACATGTCGTCATACACTGGGTTGTTCTGAACACAATGAGCCTATGTTTTCACACACCTGGATGACTGCTTTCTATTCGCACCAAAATGACCATCTGTTTCTCTGAATTTAATTTTGAAAGGCTAACACTGTGAGATCCTATTTTATAACTTAGCTAGTCATGTTGGCAGTAGAACACGCTTTCAAATCACACACTTCTTTGAGTCATAAAAGTGCATTGAAATTGCTTAGGACCTTTGAACACTTTGGAGAGGTGTGTGTGGCCACTTGGAGGCTCCAGTTAGTCCTCTCATTTAAACCCTTGTATTGTTTTGTCTTCTGTTGCACCAACCAGACATTTTCCAGAAACAGTATCTGGATTTTCTTTGTATTTTACCCCTTTTTCTCCCCAATTTCGGGATATTCAATTACGATCTTGTCTGATCGCTGCAACTCCCCCCACCCCCGGCCAAACCCTCCCCTAACCCAGACAACGCTGGGCCAATTGTGCGCCGCCCTATGGGACTCCCGGTCACGGCCGGCTGCGACACACCGGCCGGCTGCGACACCGCCTCTAGCACTCCGATGCAGTGCCTTAGACCGCTGCGCCACTCGGTAGGCTTCCAGGAACACTCTTACAAAATGTTATTTGTCACCAACAATGCAGTTCAAGAAATAGAGTTAAGAAATTATTTACTAAATAAACATAAGTAAAAAATAACATTTAAAAGTAACACAATAAATAACAATAACAAGGCTATATACAGGGGTTACCGGTACAGAGTCAATGTGCGGGGGTACAAGGTTAGTCGAGTTAATTTGTACATTTATTTAAGGGTAAAGTGACTGCATAGATAATAGACAGTGAGTAGCAGCAGTGTAAAAACAAAGGGGGGTCAATGTAAATAGTCCGGGTGGACATTTGATTCATTGTTCGGCAGTCTTGTCACGTGTAGTATCATGTTGTCACGTGGCTTTGGGCTAGAAGCTGTTAAGGAGCCTTTTGGACCTAGACTTGGCCCTCCAGTACCGCTTGCCGTACGGTAGCAGAGAGAACAGTCTGACTTGGGTGACTGGAGTCTTTGACCATTTTTCCTCTGTAGCGCCTTGCGGTCGGATGCCGAGCAGTTGCCATACCAGGCGGTGATTCAACCGGTTTTGCCAAATCTTTGAGGGGGAAAAGGTGTTGTGCCGTCTTCACGAATGGCCACACAGTCGTGGGTGAACAGGGAGTACAGGAGGGGACTAAGCTCGCATCCCTGAGGGGCCCCAGTGTTACAGAGGGAGGTGTTTAGTCCCAGGGTCCTTAGCTTAGTGATGAGCTTTTAGGTCACTATGGTGTTGAACGCTGAGCTGTAGTCAATGAACAGCATTCTCACATACGTAGGTGTTCCTTTTGTCCAGGTGGGAAAGGGCAGTGTGGAGTGCGATTGAGATTGCGTCATCTGTGGATCTGTTGGGGCGGTATGCGAATTGGAGTGGATCTAGGGTTTCCGGGATGATGGTGTTGATGTGAGCCATGACCAGCCGTTCTTCCTAGGTTTCTGCCTTTCTATGGAGTTTTTCTTATAAACGCTCGGATTAGTGTCCCGCTCCTTGAAAGCGGCAGCTCTAGCCTATAGCTCGGTGCGGATGTTGCCTGTAATCCATGGCTTCTGTTTTGGATATGTACGTACAGTCACTTTGGCGACGACGTCGTCGATGCAGTTATTGATGAAGCCAGTGACTGAGGTGGTATACTCCTCAATGCCGTTGGATGAATCCCGGAACATATTCCAATCTGTGCAGCAAAACAGTCATGTAGCGTAGCATCCGCGGCATCTGACCACTTCCGTATTGAGCGAGTCACTAGTACTTCCTGATTTTAGTTTTTGCTTGTTAGCTGGAATCAGGAGGATAGAGTTATTGTCAGATTTGACAAGTGGAGGGCGAGGGAGAGCTTTGTAAGGTGGTCTAGAGTTTTATCATGTTACTGAATGTGTCCAGAGTATACATCAAATCAAGTGTAATGTTTGGATTCAGTCTTGTGTCAGAGGTGAACTATTATGTCCTCACTTTTAGTCTAATAATTGTCCCATTATCTCCAAACTGTTCCCTTTTAGTTGCTACCATGGTTATGCAGATGCTTTTCATATTTCTTTTAAGAAACATTTAAATTCAGCCCTATCCATATAGACTAATTCCCACAGGTGTATAGGGTTAAACACCTACAGCACTGAGGGATATTCACCTCTCTTCCATCTCTCTCCTCTCCTCTCTTCCATCTCTCTCTTCCATCTCTCTCCTCTCCTCTATTCCATCTCTCTCCTCTCCTATCTTCCATCTCTCTCCTCTCCTCTCTTCCATCTCTCTCCTCTCCTCTCTTCCATCTCTCTCCTCTCCTCTCTTCCATCTCTCTCCTCTCCTCTCGTATCTCTCTCCTCTCCTCTCGTATCTCTCTCCTCTCCTCTCTTCCATTCCTCTCATCTCTCACTCCTTCATTGAATGAAATCGACATTGCAAATGGTTTGCACAAAAACTCACGCTATTCATACACTGAGTACCCAATGGACGTTACATTGGACTTTCTACAGTGGAGAGTGAACTTTAGGGTACCTTCACTTTTAACATGTTCCTTTTAAAATGAACAAATGACAATTTCTTAATGTCTTCATAAACATGATTACTCCAGCCCACCTCGGCTAACTGTATTACAAATCCACTCCAGTGAAGAGAATGGATCACATTACACTGTTGTGAATTGAAACATTTAACTCACTTCAATCAG
>CM042406.1:557500-607500 GCA_023634145.1 Thymallus thymallus
GGTACTACACGTGATAACATGGTACTACACGTGATAACATGGTACTACACGTGATAACACTATCTCAGGAGAAATAAGGCATAATTTCAACATGTGATACCATGAATATGATTTTATAACTAATTTATAACTATTTTTATAACTAAATTAAGTTGTTAATGTGAAATGATAGTATGCTGATTATTTGGGACTCAATCTCACTTGGAATTCGAACACACAACCTTTTGGTTGCTAGCTAGCTGAAGTTCCTGCTGGGTCACCAGTTCTGTCGACATAATGGATATCGGATATGTATTTATTGCCAAGAATACACTTCTGCACTTTGCCTATTAAATACTGTATATACAATAACTTGAAGGTATTATTTCTATAAAATGGCAGTATGCTGCTGTATTCTGATTTCAATTACTGTAGAATCTTGTATAATTTTGTGTTAAGCAGGCGGGTGTTAAGCAGGCGGGTGTTAAGCAGGCGGGTGTTAAGAAGCGACGCATGCATAACTCGACCTTCTCCTCTCCTGAGCCCAGTGGGGAGTTGCAGTGATGAGACAAGATCCTAATTGAAATTTGGAGAAAAAGGGGTTAAAAAAACAAATGTTCTGTGCACTAATGTGTTTCCATCCCTGTTAGTGAGCATTTCTCCTTTGCCAGGATAATCCATCCACCTGACAGGTGTGGCGTATCTAGAAGCTGATTAAACAGCATGATCATTACACAGGTGCACATTGTGCTGGGGACAGTAAAAGGCCCCTCTAAAATATGCAGTTTTGTCACACAACACAATGTCACAGATGTCTCAAGTTTTGAGGGAGGGTGCAATTGTCATGCTGACTGCAGGAATGTCCACCAGCACAATGTTGCCTTTTATCCATACAGTTAACCACATCATTTATAACTAGGAATACAGCAGAGATACTGTAGTGCTATGACCTGGTCTAAAACCAGACTGATGTACATTTTAGAAAACATTTCAAAGATGAGAAAGACATTTCCGACTTGCTAATTTGTTGAACGTGGGACGTGATTAACTACAACCAGTTAGCAAGTAGGACATTTCCTAGTTTCGACTAGCACGTGAACACAGCATAATGCTGTGTTGGTAACCGAATGGGAATTTACCACACGCTACTGAGAAGAATCCATTCCAACTGGTAGTTACTAGTGGGAAAGGGTTAATCAAGGTTTCTAATAATTTAGGCAACAAAGTTTAGAAATAGGCAGATTAATTATTTAGGTCACAAGGTTCACCACCTTTGTGAAGGAGGAGTACATGCGCCGCCTTCCAAACCTTGGGGATAGTACCAGATATAAAATATGGGTTAATGATTCAGCAATCAGGGGACAGAGAGCTGCAACATACATGGATCAAGCATATCAGCTCCAGTGGATTTTTACATCAGTCTTAAGCAAGCTACAGTATCTGGCACATCACAGATAGTACATTGTTGAAAACAACTAGTTGACAGGTTAACCGTAGAGTCAGGTTAACCAATCGACTGACCGGTAGAGTCAGGTTAACCAATCGACTGACCGGTAGAGTCAGGTTAACCAATCGACTGACCAGTTGACCAGTTGACCGGTCAACTACACCACCGTTTCTCTCAAATATAAAGCCTGCAAAGATAAAATGATGATTAAAAGCATCTCTTATCCCATTCTTCTCAGTTCTTCTCAGTTATGATGACAGAGTCTGACAGAACTTGCTTAGGCAGGGAAGAAGAGGAATTTCTACGGCCACATTTAGAAGGATCACCAGTGGAGTCAGAGAGAGAGCTGTTTCTCAGTTGTCTGAAAGATTGCCAGTCCAGGCTTGATTTCTTCTCTGAATGAGCTCAAATAATTCTGAAGAAAACCAAGGTTTCTTTGACTGTAAATGTTTAAAATCAGCGTTTTTGTTTGTGATGCTCTGGATCGACATGTATGACAGCGTGTTCCAGTTCCCGCCAATATCCTGTGATTTCGCACAGCCATTGAAGAGGAGTGGGACAACATTCCACATTCCACAATCAACAGCCTGATCAACTCTGTGAAGGAGATGTGTCGCGCTGCATGAGGGTAATGGTGGTCACAGCAGATACTGACTGGTTTTCTGATCCACTCACCTACCTTTTCTTTTAAGGTAACTGTGGCCAACAGATGATTATCTGTATTCCTAGTCATGTGAAATCCATAGATTAGTGCCTAATTTATTTATTTAAATTGACTGATGTCCTTATATGAATTGTAACTCAGAAAAATCGTTGAAATTGTTGCATGTTGCCTTCACTGACTCTTCTGTTGGCAACATTCGCATCACTTGCTGATTGGCAGCACACTGTAGCAGCAGCAGCCTATCAGAAGATTGCAGGCGTAGCTTATTGGATTTGTGGCTTTCAGCCTTTTCTTTTTGGTCTCACTTCCTAACTCACTTCCCTACCAAACCATCAGGTCAGTGAGTGTAATGGATTAGCTACTGTAAATTACTGTTCATTTTACAATAATCTACTTGTAACTAGTTGACAGTAAGTTATTTAAAATTAAACATGAACTTCCTGTGAACCAGCAGTCATTAAGCTACTAGAAAATGCACAGTAACCTCTTCACAGTAACCTCTTCACAGTAACCTCTTCACAGTAACCTCTTCACAGTAACCTCTTCACAGTAACCTCTTCACAGTAACCTCTTCACAGTAACCTCTTCACAGTAACCTCTTCACAGGGCAGCTCTTATAAGGATTGAAGCACTGACCGTGTCGAAACACCAACACTTAAACTGCTACAACATTCCCACTGACGGTTGTCACAAATACAACACATTTTAGACCATGCCCTCAAATATGCTAATGACTTCCCGCCAGCACATTGCCCCCAGCTGAATTTCAAAGTGCGGTATAGCGTTGTTATGGGAAACCGAGGCTTTCTGAATGCTTCGGAGCTTTCACCAAATTGTGCCGAAAAAAGGTTAATTACTCTGAGCTTCATTATCGGTTCACCATGCACATTATTGACATCTTCTGGTCAGCAAATAAATAGCAGTGTGTGATTATCAGTTAGACATGTTTTCATCCAAACTCTGTCGCGGGGCGGAAAGTCATTGGCTTTAGTTGCCTATAATCAGTTGGAATTTACGTCAGGATTCCCTTTTTCCCTTCAAGTTTACTATTTTTCTAAAACTGGATATGCATTTATTTAGGATGTTTAAGACTGAAGCCTATAATATACTAAATAAAACAAATTATTTGCACGATAGTGCAGAAAGTCTGCATTACATTATTTTCAACGGGATTCGACCCCATACCCTCACGGCCATAACTATCCCATAGTTCCCTGTTCTACCTGCTAAGCTACCAGACTTGCTAAATGGTTGAATGCGGCACGTGATTAAACTACAACCAGTTAGCAAGTCAGACATTTCCTAGTTGGTGACCGGGTCACAACGAGTTCAAAGCACGTGAATGCATCCAACTGGTATTTACGACTTCACAACTGGTCAATTCCCACCTCTTACATGGTTACTAACACAGCATTAAATTGAACATATTGGGTAGAAATATTTACCATTATACTAGATTATCTGCACATGTACCGTAAAAGTTACCAACCAGTACCTTTTTGTAAACCAGGGAACAACACTGTACTGTACCGTAACGCAGTTACACCTTTGACACTGCTGAAACACCAGCTATGCGTGTGTCGGCTATCGTTTGTTTACACTTGATCTGATTTAATATAGGCCTTAATGTCAAGTGTCCCTGAGCACTGCTATTTTTTTCTTGGTGTTATCAGATAATTGTACAATTGTTGACTTGATTCCAGACAACTTTTAGCAGAAATGTATTCTTGCCAATAAATCTGTGGTTGATCTCTGTCATGGCCACAGACCTGGTGGCAAAGCAGGAAATTCAGATTGCTGGTGTCCAAGAGGTTGTGAGTTCAAATCCCAGGTGTGATTGTGTCTCAAGTGTGCTTACCAATTATGTGGTGAATTCCAGTCAAAACCAAATTCCACTTCCTAGTTATGAAAATAATTTGAATTTCTGTGTACTTCCTGAATACAGTTGTTCTATATTTACTGACAGTTCAGCTGTAAAAATAAATGTCAAAGTTGTTTCCACTAACTTTCTATAAAATAGTATTCTATAAGTTTAAATGCAAGTGAGGCATGCCAAGTTAATTCGTAGGACGGGCCAAAAAGTAGCCCACCCAAGTGCATTGCTATTGACAGTAAGTACACCAAACATTAGGAACACTGCTGATATTGAGTTGCGGCCCCATCCACCTTTGGCCCTCAAAAGCTTTCATTTGTCAGGGCTTTGTGTGATGTATTGTCATCTCTACCTTCTTGCCCTTTGTGCTGTTGTCTGTGCCCAGTAATGTTTGTACCATGTTTTGTGCTGCTACCATGTTGTGTTGCTACCATGTTGTTGTCATGTTGTGTTTCTACCATGCTGTGTTGTCATGTGTTGCTGCCTTGCTATGTTGTTGTCTCAGGTCTCTTTTTATAGTGTTGTTTTGATGTGTGTTTGGTCCTATATTTATATTTTATTTATTTTTAATAATTGTTATTTTTAATCCCAGCCCCAGAATGTCTTCTTAACTTACTTGTCTAGTTAAATAAAGGTTATGTTGACTCCAATGCGTCCCACAGTTGTGTCAAGTTGCCTGGCACCTACTACCATACCCCGTTCAAAGGCACTTCTTTCTTTTGTCTGGCCCATTCAACCCTTGAATGGCACACATCCTTCTTTAACCTGTCTCCTCTTCTTCATCTACACTGATTGAAGTGGATTTAACCTGTCTCCTCCTCTTCATCTACACTGATTGAAGTGGATTTAACCTGTCTCCTCCTCTTCATCTACACTGATTGAAGTGGATTTAACCTGTCTCCTCCTCTTCATCTACACTGATTGAAGTGGATTTAACCTGTCTCCTCCTCTTCATCTACACTGATTGAAGTGGATTTAAATGTGACATCAATAAGGGATCATAACTTTCACCTGGATTCACCTGGTCAGTCTGTGTCTATGTCATGGAAAGAGCAGATGTTCTTAATGTTTTTTTCACTCAGTGTATAGCAAAACACTAATACAGTATCCTATTACTGTCTACATTTACCGTAAAATGACAATTTCCCACAAAATTGACAGCAATGGCTAACAGTGTAGTGTCATGTTATCACATGTTGAACCACATGTTTTCATGTGGAAAATCACATGATTTCACACTCATGTGAAAAAGTGTTTTTTCGAGAACTTCATGTGACATTTCAATTGTAAAAATGTGTTTTTGAAACTTTTATCACTGTTTAGCTAAAGACAAGTCAGTTAAGAACACTTTCTTATTTACAGTGACGGCCTCTCTACAGGGTCGGACCCTGCAGGAAGTTAGGATTACTGTAAGTGCCTTGCTCAAGGACACATCAACAGGTTTTTTCACCTTGTCAGCTCGGATTTTCAAACCAGTGACATTTTGGTTACTGGCCCAATGCTCTAACCGCTAGGCTACCTGCCACCCAGCTATGACCCCCCCCCCTGGGATTTGAACTCACAACCTCTGGATTTGAGGTACATTGACCTGCGCCACAGTCTGTTGTTTCCATACGCATTCAATACCTATAATACATCTCTGCACTTTTAGTAAAAGAGATTTTATTCATCAGTTATTCTGACTCTTCCCTCATCATTGATAACATCGACTTATTTCAGCAAAGTTCTGTATAGTTGTCTGATGCTTTAATGTTCCACCTGAATCATTGTCATATTGATATATAATAGTTTTTCTTGAGTGTATTTCTAACAAAGCTGAGATTAACTACAGGTGTAATCAGTGTAGGAATACAGGAGAAATCAGTGTAGGAATACAGGAAAAATCAGTGTAGGAATACAGGAAAAATCAGTGTAGGAATACAGGAAAAATCAGTGTAGGAATACAGGAGAAATCAGTGTACGAATACAGGAAAAATCAGTGTAGGAATACAGGAAAAATCAGTGTAGGAATACAGGAAACATCAGTGTAGGAATACAGGAGAAATCAGTGTAGGAATACAGGTGACATCAGTGTAGGAATACAGGTGAAATCAGTGTAGGAATACAGGAGAAATCAGTGTAGGAATACAGGTGAAATCAGTGTAGGAATACAGGAGAAATCAGTGTAGGAATACAGGAGAAATCAGTGTAGGAATACAGGAAAAATCAGTGTAGGAATACAGGAGGAATCAGTGTACGAATACAGGAGAAATCAGTGTAGGAATACAGGAGAAATCAGTGTAGGAATACAGGAGAAATCAGTGTAGGAATACAGGTAAAATCAGTGTAGGAATACAGGTGAAATCAGTGTAGGAATACAGGTGAAATCAGTGTAGGAATACAGGTGAAATCAGTGTAGGAATACAGGTGAAATCAGTGTAGGAATACAGGTGAAATCAGTGTAGAAATACAGGAAAAATCAGGTTATGTCGATCACATGTGAAATATCACGTGAAGTGTTCCAAAAACACATGGTTTCATGTGATTTTCCACATGTGAAATCATGTGTTTTTTCCGTAAGGGAGTGGAGAGGGATAAGAGCGCTGAGTAATAGTCTCAGAATCAAAGCACTTCTCCCTCCCTCCTCTCTCTCTTGCTCTGTGACCTTCCTACAGGAAGTATACCCATATCAAAATACAGATCTGGTTTGTCTCTAACCATGTACAGTTGTTATGCAATTAAAGTCATGACATATACAGAAAAGTCACAACATGATAAATGTTCGGCATAGTGGGATGTTTTTGTGTCAGAAAAATTAATTATTTGAGAAATGGTAGTGGAAACGCCTTTATGTGCAAATATTTATATAATAACCATCATTTAGAAGTAAACTTGGAGTCATGTGAGATAGATAGATAGATACTTGTGGTCCTCCCACTACGACTCGGGAAACCGACTTGGGGAAACCACCAGATTAAATAAATGATGATGATCTTGGTATGAGCTTGATGCTCCTTTCCAATGAATGTTGAGGGTTTTATTCTGGTGACATGATGATCGATGCTTGACTGCCGTTTTGACAAATAAAAACATTATCCACAATCTCATCATGTAGACTAGCCTTCCCCCAGAGCCTACCCTCACTGTATCTGCAAGATGTTGGCTAGAGAGCACATGCCAAGACCAGAGAAGGCACATTTGCTATTTAACGCAACAGTTTTTGTGACAACTATCAGTAGATTTAAAAATGCGATAGAAATGCATTGAACATTCAATTTTTATTCGGTACATGAAAACACAAACTTATCTGCATATTTTCTACAGTATACTGTCAGGTCCTGATGTTAGGGATGCCTAGTGGCATCGCTATGTTTGGGTTTGGTTTACTGTCGGGGCCTGACAGTAGGGTTGTCTGGGCAACTCTATGTTTGAGTTTTGTTGGTCCCCAATTAGAGGCAGCTGCCATACGTTGTCTCTAATTGGGATCCTATTTATGTTCATTGGTTTCTAAGAAATTTCCCCCTCAGGGATCAATAAAGTATCTATCTATCTATCTATCTATCTATCTATCTATCTATCTATCTATCTATCTATCTATCTATCTATCTATCTATCTATCTATCTATCTATCTATCTATCTATCTATCTATCTATCTATCTATCTATCTATCTATCTATCTATCTATCTATCTATCTATCTATCTATCTATCTATCTATCTATCCACCTGTGATTGGTTCTTTGTTTGTACATGTCACACATCAGTTCGTGGTTTCGGTCTCTCCTTTGTTTTGTTGTTTTATCACTAATAAGGGAATGTATTCATACTACTGCTCAACGCCTCGGCTCCTATCTAAGAACCATGACAATATGCAGATTTTTTTTATATTCACATGAAAATCTGTTGTCAATTGTATGGAAACCTAGCTATTGAAGATATTTGATATTTCTCCCTCTTCTCTGCCCTTTCTCTCACACACTGTATATCCCTCTTTCTTTTATACTGTTTCTAAACCTCTCACTCTTCTTTCTTTCTACTCTGTCTTTCTGAACCTCTCTCTCTTCTTTCTTTCTACTCTGTCTTTCTGAACCTCTCTCTTCTTTCTTTCTACTCTGTCTTTCTGAACCTCTCTCTCTTCTTTCCTTCTACTCTGTCTTTCTGAACCTCTCACCCAGAGGAGTGGTGGCCTCTTAGATCGGTCTATGCTGATTGGATGATCTCTGTAGGAGGTTAGTGCTGATTGTCTAATTCTGCTTGGTCAGTGCGACCTTGGAGCCATGGCCCTCTGAAGGTCAATGCTGATCTGTCACTGCAGTCAACTAGTTGGAGTTTTACTGCATCAACCCTTTTACTTCATCCTCTGTGTAACTTTTATGCTACGTTGGACAAGATGGATGCCATTTTACAGAGTGATGGATGAGAAACCCATTGGTCTTGGCTACATGAGTATACTAGCAGAGTTCTCTATGACCAGCTTTCTTTGTGAGGGGAGCAGTAGATAGTAGTAAAATGACTGACTGGAAACCATTCCTCACAGTGGGTGAGTTACTGGGAGCTACACAGTAGCATATATACATAGGTTAATAATGTATAGGAAGAGACTAATAGAGAAAAAAGCTCCCTGTTTCTAAAAGTCTAAAAATCCACTTAAATCCCTTGACAGGCCAGAACTGGTCAGCATAGCCAAATTAGCCCAAGGATAGCTTTCAAAGGAGAACGTCTCAAGAGGAGAAGGAAGTGTTGGATGGTTATGTGGACTGGGACAATGTGCTTATTACGATGGTCCTGGAGTGTTGGCCCAGTTAAAAACAGGATTTAGCCTAGCGCAGCGAGGGCTTTAGCATGCACTGTCTGTCTGGCTTTAGGAGCTGTTGTCTTGGTAACAGTTCTGTTCTCAATGAGCGCTGTTCAGGGGCTTTAGACATGGAGCGCATGCTTATCTTCTGGTCTGTTCTTGTTTTGTTACTTCTCTCCTCTCATCCCTCGCTCCTGGACATTTAGCAGTGTGATTAATCCAGTAGATCCATGGAAATACTGCTGCCAGTCAGTGATAAAACACACACTGTGTGTGTTTTGGTGTGCGTGTGTGTTTTGACATGTGTTTGTGCTGCTGAGAGAGGGTGAAGGAGGGAGTCAAAGACGAAGAACGACAGAACAAGGAAGAGGGTATGATCGAGAGATTGACATAATGACAGATTGGTGGGGGAGAGATGGAGACGGGTAGGGAGAGGAAAATAAGTGTTGGAAGAGAGAAAAAGAAGGTTGAGACACAGTATCGACTGTGTGTTGAGAGATCATTGGTTGCTCTCTATCAAACACACAGCTGTCAGTGCGCTGGGAAGTGGCGTTTGTGTGTGTGTTGTCACCTGATGTTAAACACTGCCATCTTCTAACTGAGGCTGATTAGTTGCCTGGGACGCTTTTGGGAAAGGTCGTAGGTCAGCTTTTCCCAAACTCGATCCTCGGGACCCAAAGGGATGCACGTTTAGTTTTTTGACCTAACACTACACAGCTGATTCAAATGACCAAACTTTGATGATTAGTTGATTATTTGAATCAGCTGTGTAGTTCTGGGACAAAAAAACTAAACGTGCATCCCTTTGGGTCCCGAGGATCGAGTTTGGGAAACCCAATCAAAGATAATCGTCAAGGAGACACAGAGTGCTTTCCACTTGACCGCTGTGTGTGTGTGTGTGTGTGTGTGTGAACCCCCTGCTGAGAGGAAGTAGAGAACAACAGAACCCCCTGCTGAGAGGAAGTAGAGAACAACAGAACCCCCTGCTGAGAGGAAGCAGAGAACAACATAATCCCCTGCTGAGAGGAAGCAGAGAACAACAGAATCCCCTGCTGAGAGGAAGCAGAGAACAACAGAACCCCCTGCTGAGAGGAAGCAGAGAACAACATAATCCCCTGCTGAGAGGAAGCTGAGAACAACAGAACCCCCTGCTGAGAGGAAGCAGAGAACAACAGAACCCCCTGCTGAGAGGAAGCAGAGAACAACATAATCCCCTGCTGAGAGGAAGCAGAGAACAACAGAACCCCCTGCTGAGAGGAAGCAGAGAACAACAGAACCCCCTGCTGAGAGGAAGCAGAGAACAACAGAACCCCCTGCTGAGAGGAAGCAGAGAACAACAGAAACCCCTGCTGAGAGGAAGCAGAGAACAACAGAACCCCCTGCTGAGAGGAAGCTGAGAACAACAGAACCCCCTGCTGAGAGGAAGCTGAGAACAACAGAACCCCCTGCTGAGAGGAAGCAGAGAACAACAGAACCCCCTGCTGAGAGGAAGCAGAGAACAACAGAACCCCCTGCTGAGAGGAAGCAGAGAACAACTGTCTACCTGCAGTGAAGCTGCTTAACATCGGCCACCGGCCCAAGCTCCCAACCACCAGACCACCAAACATCCAAGATCCCCCCACAGTTCCCCGAGAGCTAGCCCTCAACCACCCGAGTAATCCAAGGGAAACAACAAGGGAAACAACAAGGGAAACATCACAGATCAGCTACAGTAGCCGGGCGATTAAACCTGCTAATCGATTGTCCTGCAAACAGTGCATCAAGAATTCAGCATAACGATGAAGAGCAGTGGTTCTCAGTCCTGGTTCTGGGGAGTCCTGGTTCTCAGTCCTGGTTCTGGGGAGTCCTGGTTCTCAGTCCTGGTTCTGGGGAGTCCTGGTTCTCAGTCCTGGTTCTGGGGAGTCCTGGTTCTCAGTCCTGGTTCTGGGGAGTCCTGGTTCTCAGTCCTGGTTCTGGGGAGTCCTGGTTCTCAGTCCTGGTTCTGGGGAGTCCTGGTTCTCAGTCCTGGTTCTGGGGAGTCCTGGTTCTCAGTCCTGGTCCTGGGGACTCAAAGGGGCACATTTTAGTTTTTGCCTTATAACTACACAGCTGATTCAAATGATCAAGTCATCATCAAGCTTCAAGTGGTATTTATGTATTCATTTGTGATGCTGTTCTTCATATGATGTGTAGGCCGTCATGATGTGTAGGCCGTCATGATGTGTAGGCCGTCATGATGTATAGGCCGTCATGATGTGTAGGCCGTCATGATGTGTAGGCCGTCATGATGTGTAGGCCGTCATTGTAAATAAGAAATTGTTCTTAACTGACTTGCCTAGTTAAATGAAGGTTAAATAAAACCAGAGCCTCAGCTAGTATAGCACAGAGAAACAAAGCTTTTCTGTTATTTTGAAAGAAAATTGTCCTAGTGGGGGAATAAAGCTGCATATGTAACAGCTTTGATTCCGTCCCTCTCCTCGCCCCTACCTGGGCTCGAACCAGGGACCCTCTGCACACATCGTCAACAGCCACCATCAAAAAGCATCATTACCCATCGCTCCACAAAAGCCACAGCCCTTGCAGAGCAAGGGAAACAACTACTTTAAGGTCTCAGAGCGAGTGACGTCACCGATTGAAACGACACTAGCGCACACCGCTAACTAGCTAACACTGGTTACACATAACCAATTCCAAGTTCGTGGGCTTGAAGAACCATCCTCACATTTTTATCAAATGCCACATCTCCCCTGGAGCTCTCCTGCAGCCTGGAGGAAGTGTCACATCTCCCCTGGAGCTCTCCTGCAGCCTGGAGGAAGTGTCACATCTCCCCTGGAGCTCTCCTGCAGCCTGGAGGAAGTGTCACATCTCCCCTGGAGCTCTCCTGCAGCCCGGAGGAAGTGTCACATCTCCCCTGGAGCTCTCCTGCAGCCCGGAGGAAGTGTCACATCTCCCCTGGAGCTCTCCTGCAGCCCGGAGGAAGTGTCACATCTCCCCTGGAGCTCTCCTGCAGCCCGGAGGAAGTGTCACATCTCCCCTGGAGCTCTCCTGCAGCCCGGAGGAAGTGTCACATCTCCCCTGGAGCTCTCCTGCAGCCCGGAGGAAGTGTCACATCTCCCCTGGAGCTCTCCTGCAGCCCGGAGGAAGTGTCACATCTCCCCTGGAGCTCTCCTGCAGCCCGGAGGAAGTGTCACATCTCCCCTGGAGCTCTCCTGCAGCCCGGAGGAAGTGTCACATCTCCCCTGGAGCTCTCCTGCAGCCCGGAGGAAGTGTCACATCTCCCCTGGAGCTCTCCTGCAGCCCGGAGGAAGTGTCACATCTCCCCTGGAGCTCTCCTGCAGTCCGGAGGAAGTGTCACATCTCCCCTGGAGCTCTCCTGCAGCCCGGAGGAAGTGTCACATCTCCCCTGGAGCTCTCCTGCAGCCCGGAGGAAGTGTCACATCTCCCCTGGAGCTCTCCTGCAGCCCGGAGGAAGTGTCACATCTCCCCTGGAGCTCTCCTGCAGCCTGGAGGAAGTGTCACATCTCCCCTGGAGCTCTCCTGCAGCCTGGAGGAAATACTAGTAATGAAGCCGTGACGCTGGGTACCTCTAAATCCCACGGCAAAAGCTCACAACTTTTATACGAGCAACCATCTTTCAACTATGCTGTAATGTTTAACATACAATTTGAATCTATCTAATCAAATAGAATCCACATATTGCAAGTTGAAGATAAATACTTTTACTAAGAGTATGTCCCAACAGTATTATTTAGGGTCAATTTTAGATCAATGTAATACATTTTCAGCCATTCCTGAACCTGAGACCAGAACCAGTCTACCTGAGGACAACACCAGAACCAATGGTCTATTGATTCTGTATCCTCACAACAAAATCTGCAGAGCTGCGATGATTGGATGACCCAAATATTCAACATTTGGTTGGTGGCAAGAATTCTGAACAATAATTTTAGCTGAATAGCATACACCCTGTGCCATTTTAATCTCTATGACACAGCTGTCAACATCCTGGTCCTCAAAGAAACTGCTATACTTTCCTAGTTATGGTATTTGTGTTCCTCCGCCTGTTTTGATCCTTTACAGTATATTGGGCAGACAGACCAGTTCCCTTCCTCCTCCATCTTTATATTGGGCAGACAGACCAGTTCCCTTCCTCCTCCATCTTTATATTGGGCAGACAGACCAGTTCCCTTCCTCCTCCATCTTTATATTGGGCAGACAGACCAGTTCCCTTCCTCCTCCATCTTTATATTGGGCAGACAGACCAGTTCCCTCCCTCCTCCATCTTTATATTGGGCAGACAGACCAGTTCCCTTCCTCCTCCATCTTTATATTGGGCAGACAGACCAGTTCCCTTCCTCCTCCATCTTTATATTGGGCAGACAGACCAGTTCCCTTCCTCCTCCATCTTTATATTGGGCAGACAGACCAGTTCCCTACCTCCTCCATCTTTATATTGGGCAGACAGACCAGTTCCCTTCCTCCTCCATCTTTATATTGGGCAGACAGACCAGTTCCCTTCCTCCTCCATCTTTATATTGGGCAGACAGACCAGTTCCCTCCCTCCTCCATCTTTATATTGGGCAGACAGACCAGTTCCCTTCCTCCTCCATCTTTATATTGGGCAGACAGACCAGTTCCCTTCCTCCTCCATCTTTATATTGGGCAGACAGACCAGTTCCCTTCCTCCTCCATCTTTATATTGGGCAGACAGACCAGTTCCCTTCCTCCTCCATCTTTATATTGGGCAGACAGACCAGTTCCCTTCCTCCTCCATCTTTATATTGGGCAGACAGACCAGTTCCCTTCCTCCTCCATCTTTATATTGGGCAGACAGACCAGTTCCCTTCCTCCTCCATCTTTATATTGGGCAGACAGACCAGTTCCCTTCCTCCTCCATCTTTATATTGGGCAGACAGACCAGTTCCCTTCCTCCTCCATCTTTATATTGGGCAGACAGACCAGTTCCCTTCCTCCTCCATCTTTATATTGGGCAGACAGACCAGTTCCCTTCCTCCTCCATCTTTATATTGGGCAGACAGACCAGTTCCCTTCCTCCTCCATCTTTATATTGGGCAGACAGACCAGTTCCCTTCCTCCTCCATCTTTATATTGGGCAGACAGACCAGTTCCCTTCCTCCTCCATCTTTATATTGGGCAGACAGACCAGTTCCCTTCCTCCTCCATCTTTATATTGGGCAGACAGACCAGTTCCCTTCCTCCTACCGCTGCCACCTGCCTCCTCCATTTTTGGGGTAATGCTGTAATAAATTGGTTGTAATCTTGGATTGAGCAGACCTTCCCACACAATTCCGATAACTCGATGAAAGACATAAGTCTACCATTCCAATTTACAATATAATTTTAAAACAAAATACTGTTTCAAACATATTTTCCATAAAGGTATTTTATCAACCAGCACACTTGAGTTCAGCCATAATATTTCTTGTAATATTTGTTCTATCTTTTTTGGTGGATGAAATTGGAATTGTAACCAGCTCTGCAATGTTTGTTTGAAAAAGAGAGATCCTTTGAACAAGGTTTCATTTTAAATGAATGGAAAATGAGACATGGTGATCTGCACAAAGGCAGAACAATGGATGAGCTTTTCTTAGTAATCTACTTTTAGAGAGAGGTTTAGTGCTTTTATATTTAACAATCTCAGCCCAGCCACTTCACATTCATTATGTAGATAGGCATGCTTTATTTTGTCTGGTTTAGCGTCCCAGATAAAGCTACATATTTTTTGCTCATATGATTTGAAAAACGAGGAGGCAGCGCCATGAGTAAGTGAGTAAACTGAGATATGACTAAGGAGTCAATCAGTCAAAAGTTTCCATAAATAGACCGGTATTTACCTCTCCATGGTTGCAGGATCTTGTCTATTTTTAATAGTTCTCTATTGAAATTCATTGTGGAGATCTCATTTACATAGTTTGTGATATGAATACTAAGCATGTCTACTTCACCGCCAGCCCATTTTATAGGTAAACTGTAGGGTAATGTAAGATCCAATAAGTAATGGACTAGTGCAGCGGCGCCAAAGAAGATGGCTGACGTTTTACGTGCTCCTGACCAATTGTGCTTTTTTGCGTTGTTTGTAACTTTTTTACTTATTTTGTAATTAATGTTGCTGCTACCGTCTCTTATGACCGAAAACATCTTCTGGACATCAGAACATTGATTACTCACCACCAAGAGCTGGAAGCTTGTTTTTCATTCAACTAATCCGACGACCCCGATGTGAAGGACATATTTCTTTCCCAGGAACAAGCCCAGATCCCCGTCATAAAAAAAAAATAATTAAAGCAGGAAGCACCAGTGACTTGATCAATAAAAAAGTGGTCAGATGAAGCGGATGCTAAGCTACAGGACTGTTTTGCTGCACAGACTGGAATATGTTCCGGGATTCTTCTGATGGCATTGAGGAGTACACCACATCAGTCATTGGCTTCATTGATAAGTGCACCGATGATGTCGCCCCCACAGTGACTATACGTACATATCCCAACCTGAAGCCATGGATTACAGGCAACATCCGCACTGAGCTAAAGGCTAGAGCTGCCGCTTTCAAGTAGCGGGACTCTAACCTGGAAGCTTATAAGAAATCCCGCTATGCCCTCCGACGAACCATCAAACAGGCAAAGTGTCAATACAGGACTAAGATCAAATCGTACTACACCGGCTCTGACGCTCGGCGGATGTGGCAGGGCCTGCAAACTATTATAGACTACAAAGGGAAGCACAGCCGAGAGCTGCCCAGTGACACGAGCCTACCAGACGAGCTAAACTACTTCTATGCTCACTTCGAGGCAAGCAACACTGAGGCATGCAGGAGAGCACCAGCTGTTCTGGATGACTGTGTGATCACGCTCTCTGTAGCCGATGTGAGTAAGAGCTTTAAACAGGTCAACATTCCCAAGGCCACTGGGCCAGACGGATTACCAGGACGTGTACTCCGAGCAAGCGCTGACCAACTGGCAAGTGTCTTCACTGTCCCTGACTGAGTCTGTAATACCAACATGTTTCAAGCAGACCACCATAGAACACTAAGGTAACCTGCCTAAATGACTACAGACCCGTAGCACTCAAGTCTGTTCTGTAGCCATGAAGTGCTTTGAAAGGCTGGTCATGGCTCACATCAACACCATTATCCCAGAAACCCTAGACCTACTCGAATTTGCATACCGCCCCAACAGATCCACAGATGATGCAATCTCTATTGCACTCCACACTGCCCTTTCCCTCCTGGACAAAAGGAACACCTATGTGAGAATGCTGTTCATTGACTACAGCTCAGTGTTCAACACCATAGTGCCCTCAAAGCGCATCACTAAGCTAAGGATCCTGGGACTGAACACCTCCCTCTGTACCTGGATCCTGGTCTTCCTGACGGGCCAGAAGGAGAAGGAGCCAGTCGCAGGAGTTCGAGGAAGACTTGAGTTTTATTACTCCTGTTCCCAAACGCGTACAGCGATATCAGGCACTGCGTAAAGTGCAGTCCTTAAATACAGAATACAAAACAACAGGCACAGCCTGGGTATAACTCAGCAGGCACAGCCTGGGTATAACTCAGCAGGCACAGCCTGGGTATAACTCAGCAGGCACAGCCTGGGTATAACTCAGCAGGCACAGCCTGGGTATAACTCAGCAGGCACAGCCTGGGTATAACTCAGCAGGCACAGCCTGGGTATAACTCAGCAGGCACAGCCTGGGTATAACTCAGCAGGCACAGCCTGGGTATAACTCAGCAGCAAACAGCTGATCTCTCAACGTACATAAAACACACAACATGAGACAATAACGCACAAAGACCAGGGGAGCAGAGGGAACCGATATACACATGATAATGATGGGATGGGGAACAGGTGTGATTGATAACGAGACAATAACAGTCTGGGATTGGATAATGACAAGGGGGCGGTGGCAGCTTGTAGACCGGTGACGTCGAACGCTGTAGCCGCAACTGGCCAGAGGGGGGACCTGCTCCAGAGGGAGATGTGACACCTGTTTACATGTACACCTAACAACACAGCAGCTTTTCAGCATGTTTCTGTATATCAAACAATCTACAACAGCACATATTGATGGGTTCACTTCAAACCTTTACGCCCTGCTTTTAGTCCAGCCATTATGCCATGATTGACTTGAATGGGGACACCTGTACTTTTCATTAGATTTCAATGGCAGCACATGCAGTCAGGAGCGCAGGAGAGGACAGGAGCGCAGGAGAGGACAGGAGCGCAGGAGAGGACAGGAGCGCAGGAGAGGACAGGAGCGCAGGAGAGGACAGGAGCGCAGGAGAGGACAGGAGCGCAGGAGAGGACAGGATGTGTTTAGTAAATGGAGAGAAGGGAATAAGTGACGGACAGAGGGAAGCAATGTGGAATGGAGGTGTAGAGGTAGGGTGGATGGAGGTGTAGAGGTAGGGTGGATGGAGGTGTAGAGGTAGGGGGGATGGAGGTGTAGAGGTAGGGGGGATGGAGGTGTAGAGGTAGGGTGGATGGAGGTGTAGAGGTAGGGTGGATGGAGGTGTAGAGGTAGGGGGGATGGAGGTGTAGAGGTAGGGTGGATGGAGGTGTAGAGGTAGGGTGGATGGAGGTGTAGAGGTAGGGGGGATGGAGGTGTAGAGGTAGGGGGGATGGAGGTGTAGAGGTAGGGTGGATGGAGGTGTAGAGGTAGGGTGGATGGAGGTGTAGAGGTAGGGTGGATGGAGGTGTAGAGGTAGGGGGGATGGAGGTGTAGAGGTAGGGGGGATGGAGGTGTAGAGGTAGGGTGGATGGAGGTGTAGAGGTAGGGTGGATGGAGGTGTAGAATGCCATGCCGTGTGACAGCCGAGCAGCCAGTGGATTCCGTGTGTGTGTGTTGGCATCTGATCTCTGCACTCTAGTCAAAACAAGGGGTTCAGGTGAGGACAGGGAGTGTGTGTATGCAGTGCCGTGTATTCATGGATGCCAATGGAAGCCAGGCTTCCCCAAAAAATGTACCAAGAAAATAATATAGAAAATAATGTAGCTTTTCGTTTCTGTGTTTCATAATTTTCCTTAAATTCGCAAGAGGCTGACTTGTGCAACTCTCCATTGTTTTACATCAATAGTTGTTTACTAGTATGAACATGTCGGAAACAGTAGCTTGATTGACCATGGTTGTAATATGGCTTTTGATTGACCACACATAGGTTGTAATATGGCTTTTGATTGACCACACATAGGTTGTAATATGGCTTTTGATTGACCACACATAGGTTGTAATATGGCTTTTGATTGACCACACATAGGTTGTAATATGGCTTTTTTTTCCTGATTTGGCTTCCCAAGTGATTTGGTTTATGTGTGTGTCTCTCTGTAATGTGTATGTGCACGTGTAATGTATGTTTTTTCATGTCCTTCTATAGAGTGTGTGTGTGAATGTGTGGGTGGGGTCAGCTCTTCCTCTGTGTATCTCTGGCAACATCGTCCAATTGTCCTGATCGTCCTATCACATTCCGGAATGCCCATGTGCCCTCTGTGACATCACTGCCACGGCTCCCTCATGCCATGGCAACAAGGGATTATGCATCTCTGTGTCAGCTAAATCAGGAACCCCGTGTTACATAGTCTATCCCCTTCTAATCTCTGATATAGGGTTATACACTCTGGGCACTATGGGTCAGATACAGAGAGAGAGAGAGATAGATAGATAGATAGATTGAGCTGTTGGAGTAAGATACAGTATTCAGCGGGCGGCTACAGCTACAGTCTAGAGAGAAATACAACAGATAGAGATACAAAGAGATACAACAGATAGAGATACAAAGAGATACAGTATAGCCAGATAAAGGACGGGGAGAGATGGAGAGAAAGAAGGGGGGATAGGACACATAAAGAAAGAGGGAAAGGGATAGAGCCCCACAGTGGAGGTGTCATTATACCCATAAAACCTAGCGGTCAAACAGGGAAATGGTTCCAAACGTTTTTCCACCATTCATTTTTCCCATAGGGGATTTTAGAAACACTTAAAATAAGGGCTGTGTTTCAGGTAGATCTTACCCTGGAGTGACATTTTGATAAATCTCTCTCGGACAAGGTGTCTTTTATCAATATATTTGGATGCATTGACTCTAAGATTTGAAAATGCTAATTAGCATCAAAGTAGACCATGTTCCTGCAAGTCAACAGGTATTGTGTCCATTTAAAACTTAAACAAGACGGTTCACAGAACTATTTATTAATTACTACATGTATCTAACATTATGTAGTTAATCCAGAGATTCTTACCTTTGCCTCGATTCGTCAGTCTGGTCCAGATCATCATGGCATGTGCAGTTCTTTATGATAGCCACATTAGCAGCTAATTAGCATTTCATTTCTGGGGGGTAAATACAGGCAAATATATTGATTAAAGTCACCTTGTCCAAGAGAGATTTACATGGTTATCAAAACACATTTAAAATCCTCAATGTCCCTGTTTGACCTTTAGATATTATGAATCATACTGTGGTATCTATCGGGGGATGATATCTGTTAGGTGATATCTGTTAGTGTGTAATGGTATCAGAGCTGAGATCACGGCAGCAGAGCTAAGCCTGAGGTAATCTACTCAGACCTCAACTGCACCCGGGACCAAACAGCACAGTAACCTCTGACTGAACCATACCTTAACTTATACAACCATATAATGACAAGGTGCTGCATCTTGACTGGAGGTTCCAGGTCGTTTGATGGAGCCATTGTGACGGGACAACCGAAGGGGGGGGGGGGGATCAGCGCACAAGTAAATACATGCATTATATTCTGACCCATGAGCGCGGCAGTGCGGGCCAGGTATTAAGGCTAGGCTCAGCGTAGTTTCCACATGTATTTAATTTTGTTGCTCTGTCTGTTTCTACCTGCCACTCTCTCTAAATCTCCATCAGGTGTAGCCTGTGTAATATTGAACAGATCCACTAGGGACCTGTTATCCTATTAAGTGCATTGTATTAGAACCATTTTTCTATAACCATTACTGTGGATCCTGTATTATCATTTAGTTAGTAAATAAATCATTTGAACCCATTAGTGAATACAGAAGGATCAGTTTGCTCTGGGGTTTGTGCAGATTGACGGACTCATGACCGTTCTAGGATGAGAGCAACATTCATTAAATAAGGGCTGCTATATATTGGAAGATAAGACAAACATTTCAGTTAAATTCAGAGAGTAGCAACTCAGTAGAATACATTTCTCTCCGTGGTGCCCCTGGAATCCTAATGAGATAATTACTGCAGGATTAACTTAATCCAATAATTAGACTATTAGGTAATTATTCGATAAATAGCAGTCACCACCTTAATGATAAAACAAAGTTATGACAGCATATACTGTGGAAAACCAATACGGTTCACCAATATAGTATTTCAAAAATATCAAAGCCAAAAGTTCCAGAAACTCAGTTGTTCTCTCCTCCCTCTCTCTTATTCCTCCCCCTCTCCCTCTTCTCTCCTCCCTCTCTCTTATTCCTCCCCCTCTCCCTCTTCTCTCCTCCCTCTCTCTTATTCCTCCCCCTCTCCCTCTTCTCTCCTCCCTCTCTCTTATTCCTCCCCCTCTCCCTCTTCTCTCCTCCCTCTCTCTTATTCCTCCCCCTCTCCCTCTTCTCTCCTCCCTCTCTCTTATTCCTCCCCCTCTCCCTCTTCTCTCCTCCCTCTCTCTTATTCCTCCCCCCCTCCCTCTTCTCTCCTCCCTCTCTCTCCTTAACTAAGCTTTTCTGTTTACAGTAGTTCCATTCTGCTGAATAGCTGTAATTAACATTCTAATGAACGAATCACATGGTTCCTGTTGCGTTTCACCGCAAGCGATCTGCGTTCAGAAGCTTTTCTTTAAGTAACGCCAGGGTAACACTGGAAGCTCCATTCACTGGAAGCTCCATTCACTGTAAGCTCCATTCACTGGAAGCTAAGCTCCATTCACTGGAAGCTCCATTCACTGGAAGCTCCATTCACTGGAAGCTAAGCTCCATTCACTGGAAGCTCCATTCGCTGGAAGCTAAGCTCCATTCACTGGAAGCTCCATTCGCAGGCCTGTGTGTGAGAGTGTGTGATTTATTAAAACAATAATGGGAGCAGACAAGGACTCAATCAGGTGTGTGTCCCAGCAAAGCCTGTTTAAACCTCCTGCACCAGCATTGTACCAGACAAACACACACACACACAGCCCTCTGTCTGGCCCGCTAGATGGAAATAGCATTGAAGCACTGTAGCTGGGTTTGTCAGTGATTGACATCAGTAGATTTGGAACCAATTTCTGTATCTGATTGTAGGGAGAACCAGCAGTGTCACAATGGGGTGCAATTGCAAGAACACAGATGAAAACAAATAAATGTTCTCTCTCTCCCACCTCCATCCTTTCCTTATCTCCTCCATCCTTTCCTTATCTCCTACAGATGTGTATAGAAGAGATCATGTTGAGATTGCTCCCAGGCAACAACTTCTCCCAGAATGCTCACTAACGAACATCAATTCTTTGGGGTGAAAATCAGCCCTGAAATTATTTTAATTACTGCTTGTGTTTTATCTTTTATCAAAGTCCTCCAGAACTCACTCTAAAGTCCTCCAGAACTCACTCTAAAGGAGTCATTCTAACAACAAACAAACAACAAATACGAGAAACGACAAATGCATCCTCATTTCAGATGATAACTATCATAAAGCGTCTCAGACTGGGAGTGCAGTTTAGACTTTTAGGTCATAATGATTAAGATTACAGATTACAATGGACAGGACCTGATCCTAGATCAGCCCTCTTACTCTGAGAGGCTTTATGAATACACTCCCATTGTAATTAACTAGCCTCTATAGTTTTAAAACGCTGCTGAAAAACACAGTCCAAGATGTTGTAATCAGAAAAGGGATATTGTTATTTGTTTAATTATGTTTCCTCTGAAGTAGATTTTTTTTCCTGTGTGGTGTGTTGTGTGGTGTGGTATGGTGTGTGTGTGTGTGTGTGGTGTGTGTGGTGTGGTGTGGTGTGGTATGGTGTGTGTGTGTGTGGTGTGGTGTGTGTGTGGTCTGTGTGGTGTGGTGTGTGTGTGGTCTGGTGTGGTGTGGTGTGTGTGTGGTGTGTGTGTGTGTGTGTGTGGTCTGTGTGGTGTGGTCTGGTGTGGTGTGGTCTGGTGTGGTCTGGTGTGGTCTGGTGTGGTGTGGTGTGGTGTGGTCTGGTGTGGTGTGGTGTGGTGTGGTCTGGTGTGGTGTGGTCTGGTGTGGTGTGGTCTGGTCTGGTGTGGTGCGTGTGTGTGTGCGTGTGTGTGCAGTAGTCAAGGAGATAACCTAAGGCAGGGTGTTCTTCCTCCTCTTATTGAATAGAGGCCTCAAGGGGACACGTCAATCCGTATCTAAGCCCCCGGAGCTGTTGGGACTACATAAACACACACAGTCTTGTATAACTAACCTTGTGGGGACACAATTCAATCCCATTCAAAATCCTATTTTCCCTAACCCCTAACCTTAACCCCAAAACCTACCCTTAACCCTCAAACTAGCTCCTAACCCTAACCCTAAACCTAGCTCCTAACCCTAAACCTAACCCTAGCTCCTAACCCTAAACCTAACCCTAGCTCCTAACCCTAAACCTAAACCTAGCTCCTAACCCTAAACCTAACCCTAGCTCCTAACCCTAAACCTAACCCTAGCTCCTAACCCTAAACCTAACCCTTAGCTCCTAACCCTAAACCTAAACCTAGCTCCTAACCCTAAACCTAACCCTAGCTCCTAACCCTAAACCTAAACCTAGCTCCTAACCCTAAACCTAGCTCCTAACCCTAAACCTAACCCTAGCTCCTAACCCTAAATCTAACCCTAGCTCCTAACCCTAAACCTAAACCTAGCTCCTAACCCTAAACCTAGCTCCTAACCCTAAACCTAACCCTAGCTCCTAACCCTAAACCTAACCCTTAGCTCCTAACCCTAAACCTAAACCTAGCTCCTAGCTCCTAACCCTAAACCTAACCCTAGCTCCTAACCCTAAACCTAACCCTTAGCTCCTAACCCTAAACCTAAACCTAGCTCCTAGCTCCTAACCCTAAACCTAGCTCCTAACCCTAAACCTAACCCTAGCTCCTAACCCTAAACCTAAACCTAGCTCCTAACCCTAAATCTAACCCTAGCTCCTAACCCTAAACCTAAACCTAGCTCCTAACCCTAAACCTAAAGATGGCTCCTAACCCTAAACCTAACCCTAGCTCCTAACCCTAAACCTAGCTCCTAACCCTAAATCTAACCCTAGCTCCTAACCCTAAACCTAAAGATGGCTCCTAACCCTAAATCTAACCCTAGCTCCTAACCCTAAACCTAGCTCCTAACCCTAAATCTAACCCTAGCTCCTAACCCTAAACCTAAACCTAGCTCCTAACCCTAAACCTAACCCTAGCTCCTAACCCTAAACCTAAACCTAGCTCCTAACCCTAAACCTAGCTCCTAACCCTAAACCTAACCCTAGCTCCTAACCCTAAACCTAAACCTAGCTCCTAAACCTAAACCTAGCTCCTAACCCTAAACCTAACCCTAGCTCCTAACCCTAAACCTAAACCTAGCTCCTAACCCTAAACCTAAACCTAGCTCCTAACCCTAAACCTAACCCTAGCTCCTAACCCTAAACCTAACCCTAGCTCCTAACCCTAAACCTAACCCTAGCTCCTAACCCTAAACCTAAACCTAGCTCCTAACCCTAAACCTAACCCTAGCTCCTAACCCTAAACCTAACCGTAGCTCCTAACCCTAAACCTAACCCTATCTCCTAAACCTAGCTCCTAACCCTAAACCTAATTCTAATTTGAACCTTAGCCCTAAACCCCCTAGAAATAGCATTTGACCTTGTGGAGTCACATTTTTGTTTGTTTACTATTCTTTGTTTACTAAGTATAGCTCAACACGTCCAGGAACACACACAGACACGCAGTGTTGCTCTCAGAGCCCTACGTCCAGGAACACACACAGACACGCAGTGTTGCTCTCAGAGCCCTACGTCCAGGAACACACACAGACACGCAGTGTTGCTCTCAGAGCCCTACGTCCAGGAACACACACAGACACGCAGTGTTGCTCTCAGAGCCCTACGTCCAGGAACACACACAGACACGCAGTGTTGCTCTCAGAGCCCTACGTCCCTACGTGACTTTTAATGTGATGTATTTGTGTTTCCTCCAGAGTGTGTTGTCTTTTACAGATGAGAAGAGGAGGGAAAGAGTTGTGTAAAGTGGTGTGGACATTTGTAGTAGAGGAGGGAAAGAGAAAAATTGAGAACGGTCCGTAAAGAAATGGAGAGAGATATGAAGTAGCCACAACAGAACATAGGAGCTTCACTGAAATAAAAAGCTTCACCAATGTTCCCTCAAAACAAATTCTGCACTGAGCAAATGTTAGGTCTGCTGAGCGCAATCTTGAACATTGTGAAAATTCTGTGCAACTTTCAACACGTGTTTACTGTGAACACTGTACCTGCTTTAAGCTACCAGAGTGGCGTACCATCAAAAACAATGGAGAAAATACATCCCATAACATTTTAACATGGAAATACTGTAGCTATTCTATCATTCAGCCTAAAGTAGCTGCCAATGTGTGGTGTTCAATGTAGGCCGACATTCCATGAGACTTTAACCTGTTTATCCACTTGTATTACAAATAAAAACTGAAATATCACATTTACATAAGTATTCAGACCCTTTACTCAGTACAGCCTAGAATCTTCTTGGGTTTGATGCTACAAGCTTGGCACCTGTATTTGGGGAGTTTCTCCCATTCTTCTCTGCAGATCCTCTCAAGCTCTGTCAGGTTGGATGAGGAGCGTCGCTGCACAGCTATTTTCAGGTCTCTCCAGAGATGTTCAATCGGGTTCAAGTCCGGGCTCTGGCTGGGCCACTCAAGGACATTCAGAGACTTGTCTCGAAGCACTCAAATCAAATCAAATCAAATGTTATTGGTCAAATACACGTGTTTAGCAGATGTTATTGCGGGTGTAGTGAAATGCTTGTGTTTCTAGCACCTGCAGTGCAGTAATATCTAACAGTTACACAACATATACAACATATACCCAAATACACACAAATCTAAGTAAGGCTTGAATTAAGAATATATACATGTATGGACGAGCGATGTCAGAGCGGCATTGGACTAAGATACAGTAGAATAGTATAGAATACAGTATATACATATGAGATGAGTAATGTAAGATATGTAAACATTATTAAAGTTACTAAGATACAGTAGAATAGTATAGAATACAGTATATACATATGAGATGAGTAATGCCAGATATGTAAACATTATTAAAGTGACTAGTGTTCCATTTCTTAAGTGACCAGTGATTTCTAGTCTATGTCTATAGGCAGCCACCTCTAATGTGCTAGTGATGGCTGTTTAGCTGTCTGATGACCTTGAGATAGAAGCTGTTGTTCAGTCTCTCGGTCCCAGCTTTGATGCACCTGTACTGACCTGGCCTTCTGGATAATAGCGGGGTGAACAGCCAGTGGCTCGGGTGGTTGTTGTCCTTGATAATCTTTTTGGCCTTCTTGCATTGTCTTACCTTGTGCTTAGGGTCGTTATGCTCTGACATGCACTGTCAACTGTGGGACCTTATATAGACAGGTGTGTGCCTTTCTAAATCATGTCCAATCAATGTAATTTACTGCAGGTGGACTCCAATCAAGTTGTAGAAACATCAAGAATGATCAATGGAAACAGGAAGCACCTGAGATCAATTTCGAGTTTTAGTTTCAATTTCAACTTCGCATAGCAATACTGTAAATAAGGTATTTCTGTTTTTTATTTTTTATAAATTTGTAAAAATGTCTTAAAACCTGTCAAGGGGTCTGAATACTTACCGAATGCACTGTATGTCTAGAAAGGTACACATGTTGTGCTCTTGTAGGAAGCAATCCCTCCCCTATTGCTGACTACAAATGCTCTATAACTGGGATAATAACTCACTAACTACCTAAGGATATGAATAAAATGTGTACACCTGGCTACATGCAGCTCTCGCTTTGATCTCAAAACAAGTGCATCTACTCAGAACCGCTCATGCTGTGAACACAGTCCAGTTCAAAGTAAATGGTACAGATCCATATATGGCAATGGTCTATTTGCATATAGGCCTACTAGAGCTCTGATTGGTTATGCCTCACCGGTCTGTGTAGAGTCTGGGCTGAGTAGAGCATGTCAATGCTATAGAATCATACTCCGATGTGTTCTGCCTACAACAAAATCTCTTGCATGCTTGTTTTGTTTCTGTGTGTTGTGTTGTAAGTGGCTAATATTGCATTGATTCGACCACAATTGCCACAGTAAAGGAAATGTTGATAGTGTTAACAGGAAAACTCTAGAACAGTGGTCACCAAGCTTTTCTGAGTCAAGATCACTTTCTGAGTCAAAATGCAAGCCGAGATCTACTGCTCAGATTTTTTTTTTTACATTACTTAAAAAAATGTAAGCCTATGCAACATTAACCAATTTAAAACAATACTGTAGCTATGAGGTTTGTGCAGGAAGCTATAGGTAATAGATCTGTTGTTGTATTACTTGTGAGGCACGGCTGAGTAAGCATTTAAATAATTTGCTTTGAAAATGGTATTCTACTGGGCTGATGGTGCCTGCATCTGATGGTCAGTCTCAGCGGAGGGAGAGAGGAGCAGACTGAGGGTCCGCCTCTCAACATCCCTCCTCTCCCTTTCCTCCACTGACACTGACCAAAAAGGGACACCGTCTTCCAGCTGATGGCAAAACTCGAGTCACACTGCATTATTTCTGCCTCATGCATAAATTCATGTTGTTACTCTTGTGAACAGAGAAAGTGAAATATTCCTTGATATTAAAAAAGCTGCTAATAATAACAACAACACAAGCCATCGCTACACGTTCCTCCTCATTCATTACTGCTGCAGTGCTTCCTGTAGCGCTGAGTGGAAACAGGAAGAACACGCATTTGTTGAATACAAAGTGTTGACAGCGCTGAGTAAGAATTTAAACATTAACTCACTCATACAAACAGCAGCTCTTTGCTGTGTTCGTTGACAGTCTCTCTCTAGTCATGGTTTTAAACGTTTTGAAATCTCACAGTATTAACTTCGCTGTAGATTTATTTTGCCTTGCCTGCTACGTTACTGCAGACACGGTAATCTGAGCCATCTGATTGGCCAGTGGAAGGCCTATAGTGCACCTGATTTCCTCTCTAGGCCCGCCGGGAAGGCAGAGTCTGTACCTTCAGACACATGAAATGGTTCAAAATGGCAACAGTTCTATCAGGCAGCAGGGCAGCTGAATCGGGTGAACCGACCGCCAACAGCCGAGACTAAGAAAATCAATAGGAACACAAGGCTTTATTGTTGTTGTTTTTTACAGACATTTTTTGGACGATCGACTAGGAATGCCTTGCCATCGTCCGGTTGGTGACCACTGTTCTAGAAAGTTGAGTGAAGTTCAATCTCGTGCTTCTCTCTGTGGGTTGATATTTCTGGTAGGCAGTCCCACAGAGCTGCACGGACGCAGCTCAGAGGGAACAATCCCCATTCACTTCTCGGCTGTTTCAGAGCATATTTCTCATTTGATCAGAGAGGCTTGCCCCCACACTGATAGGTTGTGGGGCACCCATGGAGCTGTTTGTGTGAGCAGGAGCTGAACAACGTATGATGTTCACAGTAGCACAGGTCCCCTCTGATTGGAGGAGAGAGAGTGAGCGTGTGTGTGTGCATGCAACAGTATTTCTTCACGGCTCAGTGATTCTGACTCTCCCTCTCTTTCTACTCTCCATCCCTCCTCTCTCTCTTTCTACTCTCCATCTCTCCTCTCTCTCTTTCTACTCTCCATGCCTCCTCTCTCTCTTTCTACTCTCCATCCCTCCTCTCTCTCTTTCTACTCTCCATCCCTCCTCTCTCTCTTTCTACTCTCCATCCCTCCTCTCTCTCTTTCTACTCTCCATCTCTCCTCTCTCTCTTTCTACTCTCCATCCCTCCTCTCTCTCTTTCTACTCTCCATCTCTCCTCTCTCTTTCTACTCTCCATCCCTCCTCTCTCTCTTTCTACTCTCCATCTCTCCTCTCTCTCTTTCTACTCTCCATCCCTCCTCTCTCTCTTTCTACTCTCCATCTCTCCTCTCTCTCTTTCTACTCTCCATCCCTCCTCTCTCTCTTTCTACTCTCCATCCCTCCTCTCTCTCTTTCTACTCTCCATCCCTCCTCTCTCTCTTTCTACTCTCCATCCCTCCTCCCTCTCTTTCTACTCTCCATCCCTCCTCTCTCTCTTTCTACTCTCCATCCCTCCTCTCTCTCTTTCTACTCTCCATCCCTCCTCTCTCTCTTTCTACTCTCCATCCCTCCTCTCTCTCTTTCTACTCTCCATCTCTCCTCTCTCTCTTTCTACTCTCCATCCCTCCTCTCTCTCTTTCTACTCTCCATCCCTCCTCTCTCTCTTTCTACTCTCCATCCCTCCTCTCTCTCTTTCTACTCTCCATCTCTCCTCTCTCTCTTTCTACTCTCCATCCCTCCTCTCTCTCTTTCTACTCTCCATCCCTCCTCTCTCTTTCTACTCTCCATCCCTCCTCTCTCTCTTTCTACTCTCCATCCCTCCTCCCTCTCTTTCTACTCTCCATCTCTCCTCTCTCTCTTTCTACTCTCCATCCCTCCTCTCTCTCTTTGTATCTCCCTGCTTCTGTCCCCCATCTTCTTTATGTGTGTGATTTGATGTCGTCGTCTCCCCCCCCCAGGTGAGTGAAATTAGTTAGTAATGGAGTCTGTGTGAGACCCAGGCGACCCCCTGCCTCTCCCCAGACACATCCCAGGCAGGGGCCTGTCTCCTGGGCTAGAGAAAGCCGGGCAGGCCCCTTTTAGAGCCTGGCCTCCAGGGGTGGGTCATTTCATTGGCGGCAGGGGACTGATTCCTCTGCGTTCACATTACAGGGCCAGCAGTATCTCACTACCCACCTTAGAGCGTACTCCTTTTGCGCATTCATGCACACACACACACACACACACAAGGTGTTGCTACCCAGGCACATATCCCTCTATCCATCCCCACACCTTCCCTGTCTTTTCTCCTAATCTGTGATGTCATATAAGGAAACACAAGAGCTTTCTAATTCCTGCCTTATTCTCATTTTAAGCAGCTAGGGGATTACACACATACCGCAGACAGTGTGTTCAGAGATTACACTAAATACTACTGTATGGCGATTTTTTTGTCCTTCTATCCCTAATTTTAGTAACTGAGTGATACAAAGTATATTGAAAGCAGGTGCTTCCACACAGGTGTGGTTCCTGAGTTAATTAAGCAATTAACATCCCATCATGCTTAGGGTCATGTATAAAAATTCCCAGTTGCCCATTATTTTGGCTACCATGGCTAGAAGAAGATATCTCAGTGGCTTTGAAAGAGGGGTCTCAAAGGAGCATAGGGCAGGGGTTACAGTTCTCTGTCACTGGATTCTGGAGAGGTCGTTTTTGGAATCACTGTAGATCCGAAATAAAAATCTCTCAGGGCTGGTATGGGGATGATACAGTATAGCCTAATACAGAAGCATGTCTGTTCTATGAAATAAATTCTCAAATATTTTATTTTCTCTGTTACGCTGTGTGCACTGAAACGACAAGCATGATTGTTGCTGACACTGATGTTCAGATGAAGGGAATTAAATATTCTATAATCAGCACCACTGCAGAGCTCAACTCAAACACTGGTGTGTAGTTTACTGTTCCTGCTGGCAAAGTATATTGAACAAAAATATAAACTCAACATGTAATAAAGATTTTGAGTTACAGTTCATTTACAGAAATCAGTCAATTGAAATGAATTCATTAGGCCCTAATCTATGGATTTCACATGACTGGGAACATAGACATGAATCTGTTGGTCACAGATACTGTACCTTCAAAAAGGTAGGGGAGTGGACCAGAAAACCAGTCAGTATCTGCTGTGACCACCATTACCCTCATGCAGCGCGACACATCTCCTTCACAGAGTTGATCAGGCTGTTGATTGTGGAATGTGGAATGTTGTCCCACTCCTCTTCAATGGCTGTGTGAAGTTGCTGGATATTGGTGGGAACTGGAAGACGCTGTCATACATGTCGATCCAGAGCATCACAAACATGCTCAATGGGTGACATGTCTGGTGAGTATGCACGCCAGACGCCGTACACGTGGTCTGAAGTTGTGAGGCCAGTTGGAACTGCCAAATTCTCTAAAACAAAGTTGGAGGTGGCTTATGGTAGAGAAATGAACATTAAATTATCTGGAAACCGCTCTGGTGGACATTCCTGTAGTCAGTATGCCAATTGCACTTGATACATCACTGGCATTGTGTTGTGTGACAAAACTGCAAATTTCAGAGTGGACATGTGTTGTCCCCAGCACAAGGTGCACTTGTGTAATGATAATGCTGTTTAATCAGCTTTTTGATATGCCACACCTGTCAGGTGGATGGATTATCTTGGCAAAGGAGAAATGTTCACTAACAGGGCTGAAAAACAAGTTTGTGCACAACATTTGAGAGAAATAAGCGTTTTGTGCGTCTGGAAAATGTGACCAACTGGCTCAATTCGATCTCATGTAGCAACATTTTAGATGGTGTTTTTTTTTACATTGGATAAAAGTAGAGACTCAGAGATATAAAATGGTTTATCATACATTACAGTTGAGGAACAATGGAAAGTAATTCTGCTTTGAAAGTAGATTTAACTTCTAACCCCACTTTTGAGAAAAGGGCCCTTGAACGTTTCATGTCTAGCTTGTTAGCTAGCTAGCTAGCTAATGTTAAGTTAGCTCGCTAGCCAGTTCAAATAGTGACCATATCATATAGCTGACAACGTCTTAACTTTAGCTAATTTGTATTCATTATAACAGGAAAATAAACTCACAACAAGATCATTATTTTTCTAAGTTAATGGCAAACTAATTTCTGAAAATAGTTGTTGTGAGTGATTAAATAAAAGCAGGGCATTCTATCAGAGAATTCTAGAACTTGGACACTGTCTCGTTGGTATAACTTTATATACCATTTTTGGGGGGAGGATTCCTATTAGCTTTTGCGAAAGCTATTCTTCCTGGGGTCCACACAAAAAATGAAACATGACATAATACAGAACATTAATAGACAAGAACAGCTCAAGAACAGAACTGCATCAATTTAAAAAAGGCACACGTAGCTACATATCAATACATATCAATACATACACACTAACTATCCGGGTCATATAGGGGAGAGGCGTTGTGCTGTAAGGTGTTGCTTTATCTGTTTTTAAACCAGGTTTGCTGTTTATTTGAGCAATATGAGATGGAAGGGAGTTCCATCCAATAATGGCTCTATATAATAGTTTACGCTTTTCTTGAATTTGTTCTGGATTTGGGGACTGTGAAACGACCCCTGCTGGCATGTCTGGTGGGGTAAATGTGAAACGACCCCTGCTGGCATGTCTGGTGGAGTAAATGTGAAACGACCCCTGCTGGCATGTCTGGTGGAGTACCTGTGAAACGACCCCTGCTGGCATGTCTGGTGGAGTACCTGTGAAACGACCCCTGCTGGCATGTCTGGTGGGGTAAATGTGAAACGACCCCTGCTGGCATGTCTGGTGGGGTAAATGTGTGTCTCAGAGCTGTGTGTAAATTGACTATGCAAACAATTTGGAATTGAACACATTAATGTTTCTTATAAAAAGAAGAAGTGATGCAGTCAGTCTCTCCTCAACTCTTAGCCAGGAGAGACTGGTATGGATAGTATTTATATCAGCCCTCTGATTACAATGAAGAGCAAGATGTGCTGCTCGGTTCTGGACCAACTGCAGCTTAACTAGGTCTTTCCTTGCAGCACTGGACCACATGACTGGACAATAATCAAGATTAGACCAAACTAGAGCCTGCAGGACTTGCTGTTTGGAGTGTGGTGTTTATTACAGACAGACCTCCCCCATCTTTACAACCACTGAATCTATATGTGTTGACCATGACAGTTTACAATCTAAGGTAACAACAAGTAATTTAGTTTCCTCAACTTGTTCAACAGCCACACCCATTCATTACCAGATTCAGCTGAGGTCTAGAACTTAGGGAATGATTTGTACCAAATACAATGCTCTTAGTTTTAGAGATGTTCAGGACCAGTTTATTACTGGCCATCCATTCCACAACAGACTGCAACTCTTTGTTAAGGGTTTCAGTGACTTCATTAGCTGTGGTTGTTGATGTGTATATGGTTGAATCATCAGCATACATGGACACACATGCTTTGTTTAATGCCAGTGGCAGGTCATTGGTAAAAACAGAAAAGAGTAGAGGGCCTATCAATCAATCAATCAAATGTATTTATAAAGCCCTTTTTACATCAGCTGATGTCACAAAGTGCTATACAGAAACCCAGCCTAAAACCCCAAACAGCAAGCAATGCAAATGTAGAAGCACGGTGGCTAGGAAAAACTCCCTAGGAAGAAACCTATAGAGGAACCAGGCTCTGAGGGGTGGCCAGTCCTCTTCTGGCTGTACCGGGTGGAGATTATAACAATACATGGCCATAAAGGCCAGTTCTTTCTCCAAGATGTTCAAACGTTCATAGAGGACCAGCAGGGTCAAATAATAATCACAGTGGTTGTAGAGGTTGCAACAGGTAAATACATCAGGAGTGAATGTCATTTGGCTTTTCATAGCCGGGCATTTAGATGTTGAAATAGCAGGTCGGTAGAGAGAGAGAGTTGAAAACAGCAGGTCTGGGACAAGCTGGCAAGTCCGGTAAACAGGTCAGGGTTCCATAACCGCAGGCAGAAGAGTTGAAACCGGTGCAGCAGCACGACCAGGTGGACTGGGGACAGCTAGGAGTCATCAGGGCAGGTGGTCCTGAAGCATGGTCCTCCGGGTAGGCTCAGGTCCTCCAGGAGGGGAGGTAGAGTGGGAGAGAGAGAGAATTAGAGGGAGCATACTTAAGTTCACACAGGACACCGGATAATGACAACAGATATAACAAACTGACCCTAGTCCCCCGGCACACAGACTATTACAGCATAGATACTGGAGACTGAGACGGGGGGGGGGATATAACCCCACAAACTCTGCCAAAGCAGCCCCAAAACCACCAGAGGGATATCAACAGACCACCAACCTACTACCCTTAGACAAGGCCGAGTATAGCCCACGAAGATCCCCTCCACTGCACAAGCCGGGGGGGAGACAAACTGGACAGGAAGATCACGTCAGTGACGCACCCCTCCTAGGGATGGCATGGAAAGCACCAGTAAACCAGTGACTCAGCCCCCGTAATAGGGTCAGAGGCAGAGAATCCCAATGGAGAGACGGGAACCGGCCAGGCAGAGACAGCAAGGGTGGTTCGTCGCTCCAGAGCCTTGCCGTTCACCCTTGCACCCCTGGGCCAGACTACACTCAGTCATAGGACCTACTGAAGAGGTGAGTCTTCAGTAAAGACTTAAAGGTTGAGACGGAGTCTGTGTCTCTCACATGGATAGGCAGACCATTCCATAAAAATGGAGCTCTATAGGAGAAAGCCCTGCCTCCAGCTGTTTGACTAGAAATTCTAGGGACAACAAGGAGGCCGTAGCGTACGTGTAGGTAGGTACAGCAGGACCAAATCAGAGAAGTATAGGAGGTAGGAGCAAGCCCATGTAATGCTTTGTAGGTTAGCAGTAAAACCTTGAAATCAGCCCTAGCCTTAACAGGAAGCCAGTGTAGAGAGGCTAGCACGGGAGTAATATGATCAGAATGTTTGATTCTAGTCAAGATTCTATCAGCCGTGTTTAACACTAATTGAAGTTTATTTAGTGCTTTATCCGGGTAGCCGGAGAGTAGAGCATTGCAGTAATCTAATCTAGAAGTGACAAAAGCATGGATTAGCTTTTCTGCATCATTTTTGGACAAAAGGTATCTGATTTTTGCAATGTTTCGAAGATGGAAAAAAGCTGTCCTTGAAAGATTCTTGATATGTTTGTCAAAAGAGAGATCAGGGTCCAGAATAACACAGAGGTCTTTCACAATTTTTATTTTGGACGACTGTACAAGCATCAAGATTAATTGTCAGATCCAACAGAAGATCTCTTTGTTTCTTGGGACCTAGAACTAGCACCTCTGTTTTGTCCGAGTTTAAAAGTAAAATATTTGCTGCCATCCACTTCCTTCTGTCTGAAACACAGGCTTCCAGGGTAGGCAATTTTTGGGGCTTCACCATGTTTCATCGAAATGTACAGCTGTGTGTCATCTGCATAGCAATGGAAGTTGCTAGAGAGCTGCCCTATGGTACACCACATGTTTGACATTAGAGAAGCTTCCATTAAAGAAAACCCTCAGTTCTATTAGATAGATAGCTCTTAATCCATGATATGGCACATGTGTGTCAGTGTAGTACATATTGAGTGCCCTTCTCTATAATCATGCCAAAAGTCTGTTGTTAATTTGTTTACAGAGAAGTAGCATTGTAGTTTACAGAGAAGTAGCAGCTGCCTTGCCTGGTTCTCCAACTACTTCTCAGACAGAGTTCAGTGTGTCAAATCGGTGGGCCTGTTGTCCGGTCCTCTGGCAGTCTCTATAGGGATCCCACAGGGTTCAATTATTGGGCCGACTCTATTCTCTATATACATCAACGATGTCGCTCTCGCTGTCTGCCTGACTATCATCACTACTCTCGACGGGTCTGATTTAGAATACGTGGACAACTACAAATAGCTAGTCGTCTGGTTAGACTTTAAACTTCCAGACTCACATTAAGCATCTCCAATCCAAAATTAAATCTAGAATCGGCTTCCTATTTCGCTACAAAGCCTCCTTCACTCATGCTTCCAAACATGCCCTCGTAAAACTGACTATCCTACCGATCCTTGACTTCGGCGATGTCATTTACAAAATAGCCTCCAACACTCTACTCAGCAAATTGGAATTTCTTTTTTTCCCCTTTTTTTTTCACCTTTATTTAACCAGGTAGGTCAGTTGAGAACAAGTTCTGGTGTCTGGTAGGTAGGTAGGTAGGTAGGTAGGTAGGTAGGTAGGTAGGTAGGTAGGTAGGTAGGTAGGTAGGTAGGTAGGTAGGTAGGTAGGTAGGTAGGTAGGTAGGTTGGTTATTGAGTGCCATCCGTTTTGTTACCAAAGCCCCATATACTACCCACCACTGTGACCTGTATAACTTTACAAAATTAAAACTTGCAATGCTTTTCTTTCATTTAGATTTGTTTTTACGCATGAGTACGATGGCTCACTGGCATTTCCTGCCTAAGTTTGTCCACTTTGCCAATTAAATAATAATTAAAATAATTGGCAACATCAAATGTTTTTGTGATGAATAAGCCATCTGATTGGATGAAAGATGGAGTTGAATTCGTCTTTCTGACCATCATTTCATTTAAAGTTCTCATTCTTTATATCATTGATCTTGGCTTCATAATACAGTTTCTTCTTCTTTTTGTTGAGTTTAGTCACATTATTTCTTAGTGTGCAGTAAGTCAGCCAGTCAGATGTACAGACAGACTTATCAGCCACTCCTTTAGCCCCATCTCTTTCAACCATACAGTTTGTCAATTCCTCATCAATCTATGGAGCATAACAGTTTTAAAAAAGTCAGTTTCTTAACATGCATGTTTGTCAATAATTGGAAGAAGCAATTTCATAAATTCATCAGTGCAGCGTCTGGAGGCTCCTTATTAATCACATCAGACCAACAAATATTTGTATCATCATCCACATAAGATATAGCCACAATTTGACTTTGGTGCAGGTCATGTTGTTCGTCAAATTACCGTCTCTGGTAAACACACACTATATCAATTACAATTTAAGTTTATAAAGGTATAAACAGTACAGTGAAATGCTTACTTGCATAGTGGAGTCTTTTGTTTAGACATGTAGCTAGCTAGCTAGCTAGCTAAACAATGAACCATAATCCCAACTCATAATGTTACTATCCTGCATGAATCTACAGGTAGCTAAAGCTAATCAACTAGCTAGCTAACATTACTCTATAACTAGCAATGCAAATATTACTACACAGATCATACACATAACGCTAGCCAGCTAGCTATCTAACAGTATGCTTTAACTTCCAATGAATTTGACTTTGACAAAATTAGGAACGTTATGAAAATAAATGAAAATGTAGCTAACTAGACTCTCTTACCCGTAGACATGGATGAACGCTTCTCCCTCTCTGTCACGGATGCCATGGTTGCCCTTAGTTTGAAGATGTATTCCGGAGACAGGTGTTTTTTGCCGTTTTTAATGATATCTTTAAAAAAATATGTGTTAGAAAAGATTAACTACACATACTGAGCAGCTCATGTTATAGACAGAAGCATACTACATGCCAGACCAATCCAAACTCATCTCTCGGCATGTCCAGCCCATCCATTTTCTCAGCCAAACATAGCTAGCGGGAAGGTTCCTGGCTAAACCAACTAGGCTTGTAATTAAATTGTTTTATTTGTATTTACAGATGGCATACAAGTTTGTTATTAAGGCACATGAATGTTTACATGTTCCAGAAGGCATTTCTGCCCCAAAACTAATTTTGATTAAAAATAAATGTTTATAATCAAATGCCTCTCCTGTGAAGTAGTAACGCGTGGGATCAACACTTTACATGTTGTGTTTCTATTTCTGTTCAGTGGAATCCAAAGCTTATCCTTTACCATTCAGGATATAACTGAATCTGAAACTGTAACAGTGCTTTCAAATGTGCAACAATTCTTAATGCAATCTAGGCAAAACACTTTGTTAAAAAGGCCTCTCCTACAATTGTGCGTGTGGCATTGTTTTAAAAAGGCATTTACAACTGGAGTTTCAAGCATGGTTTAGGGGCAATAGAGCTCTTAAAAGGGCCATGATGTAGTTTAGTTTGTTGAATTACAGAAAATTCCAACCCTAATCTACCACACCTGATTCTAATAATTAGCTGGTTGATTATCTGAACCAGGTTAGTCACAACTGGAGTTGGAGCGAAAACCTACAGGATGGTAGGTGTCCAGGAACATGATTGGGGGCTCCTGTTTTCGATGGTGTTGGCGTCATTTTATTTTCATGAATTTTGGAGTAGAATGTCCTTTTAAAAGGTCACCAGAACTGAGTTTTTCAGTCCTTCTGCATAAAAATTGTCCTGGGGAGGCCCCCGGACCCCCTAAACAAGGGGAATGGAATTGGTCAAACTTGCATTTTAATAAGTAAAATGTAAAAAATGATCCTCTTTCCCTAAAAGCATGATGGTCATGAAAGGGGAGGTTAACTTGGCCCCAGACAATCATTCTGAGATCGACATAAGTTCCTGTCATTGGATTGTTTTGCTGCTTTAACCCTGGGTATAGGGGTTTAAAGGGGGTGTGTCTCAGTCAACCTAATTGAACACGCCTGAGGCAGCGTTTTCCACCACCATCAACAAAACCCCAAATGATGGAATTTCTCATGGAAGAATGGTGTCACATCCCTCCGATAGAGTTCCAGACACTTGTAGAATATATGCCAAGGTGCATTGAAGATGTTCTGGCAGCTCATGGTGGCCCAAGGCCCTATTAAGACACTTTATTTTGGTGTGTTTCCTTTATTTTGGCAGTTACCTGTATATGTGACTGACTGACTGGGTACGAACCCTGGGCTCCTGCACGCCATAAGGCTGTGTATGTGTGTCTGTGTGTGCATGCTTGTGTGTGTGTTGTGATGCACAGGCAGAAACTGGGGCAGATGCTCTCATGAGACACATCAATATCCCGATTGGGGTTCCACACACACACACACACACACACACACACACACACACACACACACACACACACACACACACACACACACACACTACACACACACACACACACACACACACACACACACACACACACACACACACACACACACACACACACACACACACAGCTGGCACACACTGATAATGTAATGTGATTAGTGTAACCAGTTGTAATGAACTGAATGAACAGTCTTTCTTTCTCTCTCTGTTTTTCTGTGTAGTCTGTGTAGTCTGTGTAGTCTGTGTAGTCTGTGTAGTCTGTGTAGTCTGTGTTGGACCACTGGCTCTATTCAACATTGACAGAGTTGAAGCTATGTTTTATTGGCATGTTTGCTATGGATGGGAGGAAGGTGTGACACCACTCCGGCCCCCTAAGACTGGAGTTACCCGTCCCTGTTTTAGAGCAATGAGAATACTGTGATTAATGCTCCTGGGCCTCAGGTGCGTGTTGATGATGTCATAGCCTGCTTGCCCCACTGGCCCCTGGGAGTTACAGTCTTAACCCCCTTGTGATGGCTGACTGCAGTGAGTGAGTGAGACATATTCAGCACGGCCCACAGGCCCAGGTTCATACCATTTAGAGCAGGGATTGTATCAAGCTGAAGTCCTCCAGGAGCTACGCTATAGTGTCTGTCAGGTGGGTCTCCTCTCTCCTCTCCCTCTGGCACTTAATGTCACTGGTTGGCTAGGGAGTTCACACACCTGGTTTCTCCGTACTACAACACTAATTAAAAGGAAAGTATGAAAAGCAGCAGACTGTTGCCCTCTAGGAGTTGAGTTTCACACCACTTTCAACTCTCTCTCCAACTCTCCCTTTCAACTCTCTCTCCAACTCTCCCTTTCAACTCTCTCTCCAACTCTCCCTTTCAACTCTCTCTCCAACTCTCCCTTTCAACTCTCTCTCCAACTCTCCCTTTCAACTCTCTCTCCAACTCTCCCTTTCAACTCTCTCTCCAACTCTCCCTTTCCCCATCTCACTCTTTCACCACATTTATCTCTCCACCCCCCGCCTCTCTCTCTCTCTCTCTCTCTCTCTCTCTCTCTCTCTCTCTCTCTCTCCTTCCAACTCTCCCTGTTTCCCACTCTCCATTCATCCCCCTCTCTCCTCCTCTCTCCATTCATCCCCCTCTCTCCTCCACTCTCCATTCATCCCCCTCTCTCCTCCACTCTCCATTCATCCCCCTCTCTCCTCCACTCTCCATTCATCCCCCTCTCTCCTCCCCTCTCCATTCATCCCCCTCTCTCTGACCTACTGTCAGTCTCTATGTATGACAGCCTGAGCAGTAATGGTAATTTCATAGCTGTCACTATAACACAGGGGTTACAAGAACGGTCAGTGTCAGGCCTTAATTAGACTGTCAACACACACACACACACACATAAACACACACACACACACACACACACACACACACACACACACACACACACACACACACACACACACACACACACCACTCCAAATATGTGACTATACACACACATTAATCATGTCTTAATTGTATGTTCTCTTTCTTGCTCTCCTACAGGGATTACTAAACCATATCAGACAGTTGTAGACACTAAACCATATCAGACAGTTGTAGACACTAAACCATATCAGACAGTTGTAGACACTAAACCATATCAGACAGTTGTAGACACTAAACCATATCAGACAGTTGCAGACACTAAACCATATCAGACAGTTGTAGACACTAAACCATATCAGACAGTTGTAGACACTAAACCATATCAGACAGTTGCAGACACTAAACCATATCAGACAGTTGCAGACACTAAACCATATCAGACAGTTGTAGACACTAAACCATATCAGACAGTTGTAGACACTAAACCATATCAGACAGTTGCAGACACTAAACCATATCAGACAGTTGTAGACACTAAACCATATCAGACAGTTGCAGACACTAAACCATATCAGACAGTTGCAGACACTAAACCATATCAGACAGTTGCAGACACTAAACCATATCAGACAGTTGTAGACACTAAACCATAGCAGACAGTTGTAGACACTAAACCATATCAGACAGTTGTAGACACTAAACCATATCAGACAGTTGTAGACACTAAACCATATCAGACAGTTGTAGACACTAAACCATATCAGACAGTTGTAGACACTAAACCATATCAGACAGTTGTAGACACTAAACCATATCAGACAGTTGCAGACACTAAACCATAGCAGACAGTTGCAGACACTAAACCATATCAGACAGTTGTAGACACTAAACCATATCAGACAGTTGTAGACACTAAACCATATCAGACAGTTGTAGACACTAAACCATATCAGACAGTTGTAGACACTAAACCATATCAGACAGTTGTAGACACTAAACCATATCAGACAGTTGTAGACACTAAACCATATCAGACAGTTGTAGACACTAAACCATATCAGACAGTTGTAGACACTAAACCATATCAGACAGTTGTAGACACTAAACCATAGCAGACAGTTGCAGACACTAAACCATATCAGACAGTTGTAGACACTAAACCATATCAGACAGTTGTAGACACTAAACCATATCAGACAGTTGTAGACACTAAACCATATCAGACAGTTGTAGACACTAAACCATATCAGACAGTTGTAGACACTAAACCATATCAGACAGTTGTAGACACTAAACCATATCAGACAGTTGTAGACACTAAACCATATCAGACAGTTGTAGACAATAAACCATATCAGACAGTTGTAGACACTCTAAACCATAGCAGACAGTTCTAGACACTCTTGACAGAGCTTAGAGGACTCGAGGGAAACGAGTGGGTGAAGAGGAGTGGGTGAAGAGGGGTGGGTGAAGAGGAGTGGGTGAAGAGGGGTGGGTGAAGAGGGGTGGGTGAAGAGGGGTGGGTGAAGAGGGGTGGATGAAGAGGGGTGGGTGAAGAGGGGTGGGTGAAGAGGAGTGGGTGAAGAGGGGTGGGTGAAGAGGGGTGGGTGAAGAGGGGTGGATGAAGAGGGGTGGGTGAAGAGGAGTGGGTGAAGAGGGGTGGATGAAGAGGGGTGGGTGAAGAGGGGTGGATGACTGTATGTGAGATGTAGTAGCTCAGCGTTTCCAAACAAGTGGTGCACGTTTATGTTTTAGCGTTAGCTCTACACAGCGGATTAAACAAATCAACTCCCTACTCGCTAGGGGAAAACCTAAATGCACCCCTGGGGTCCCCAGGACCGAGTTTGAGAAACCCTGTAGTAGCAGAGTAGCTGTTGCAGGTGTACAGTAGGGCCACCAGGTAAAGAGGTATTTCGGAAGATGGCGCAGCAGGTGAGATGCAACAGGGTTTTGATTGTTTTCCCTCCACTACATCCTTGGTGGTGGCAGGATGCAGAGGAGAGATAAATGGGCTGTGAATGTACGTCTCACACTATCTAACCCTCTTCTACAATACAGATAGACTTCCTGCAATAGAGACCTAATTGGATCCTCACGATGCTCTCATTTAGAGCCCCCGTTAGAGCTCTGCTTTAGTACAGCAAGGATGAGGAGATGAGGAAGGAGGAGGAAGTGTGATTTTCCACTGGCTGGCTGTGTAACGTTGCGCTAGTTCTCCTCCCTGTTGATCCTCATCTCCACACAGCTAATGTGTTTGCATGTACACTCTGCACAGCCAAGGAATGGAGAGATCAGAGAGAGAGAGAGAGAGGGAGAGAATGTGTGTGTGGCAGAGACATGGAGGAGAGAGAGAGCCAGGGAGGGGGGAGAGAGCCAGGGAGGGGGGAGAGATAGAGAGTCAGGTCTATTGTACTGTAATTTCTCCATTGACATGATTCAATTTGCTGTGGCGACTTCTTCATACATTGGCTCTGGAGTGACTTATCCTCTGATGTGATACCGTGTTTATGTCTGTGTGTGTCTGTGATCATGCAGTTGTGTGTGTGTGTTTCAATGTGTTTGTAGAACTGCTATTGTATGGATATAGAACAGAGTAATTGAGCCATTGTAGAGAACACAAACCAACTGTGGACAACTGGCTGCTTCTTACCACAGAGACGTATGCTTCCTCTCCTCTCCTCTCCTCTCCTCTCCTCCTTCTGTCCTTCTCTTTTCTACTCTAACTGTGTTGTTTTTCTCTCTTACAGGCTGGCAGACCAGGATAGTGACGGCCATGTGAGCTTCAGAGACTTTGAGTGTGTCATCAGCTATGGACAGGCCAACAGCTAACTGAGAGTGGACACTCCCTTCCCTCCCTGGACAGCTTCATTCTGGCCAACTTCTAAGAAAAATCTGGCTTGGATCCACAGTGAGGAAAAAATATGGAACAACTTGTGCAGAAGGCATTTTGGAGCCCACTGTTGACATGCTTCTGTGCCACCTCTGCTACTTTGACAGAGAACCAGTGACCCAGCCACCCTCCCTTTATTTCCTATCCTATCTCTCTCTCTCTCTAAACCCCATCCCATAATCCCCCGCTCTCCCAAATGCACTTCCACCTGAGAAAAAGCAAGAGAGAGATAGAGGGGGAGGGAGGGCGATAGAGGGGGAGGGAGGGGGAGGGAGGGAGATAGAGGGGGAGGGAGGGAGGGAGATAGAGGGGGATAGAGGGGGAGGGAGGGAGATAGAGGGGGAGGGAGGGAGATAGAGGGGGGGATAGAGGGGGAGGGAGGGAGATAGAGAGGGAGGGAGGGAGATAGAGGGGGAGGGAGAGAGATAGAGGGGGATAGAGGGGGAGGGAGGGAGATAGAGGGGGAGGGAGGGAGATAGAGGGGGATAGAGGGGGAGGGAGGGAGATAGAGAGGGAGGGAGGGAGATAGAGGGGGAGGGAGAGAGATAGAGGGGTAGGGAGGGAGATAGAGGGGGATAGAGGGGGAGGGAGGGGGAGGGAGGGAGATAGAGGGGGAGGGAGGGAGGGAGATAGAGGGGGATAGAGGGGGAGGGAGGGAGATAGAGGGGGAGGGAGGGAGATAGAGGGGGATAGAGGGGGAGGGAGGGAGATAGAGAGGGAGGGAGGGAGATAGAGGGGGAGGGAGAGAGATAGAGGGGTAGGGAGGGAGATAGAGGGGGAGGGAGAGAGATAGAGGGGGAGGGAGGGAGATAGAGGGGGGGATAGAGGGGGATGGAGGGAGATAGAGAGGGAGGGAGGGAGATGGAGGGGGAGGGAGGGAGATGGAGGGGAGGGAGGGAGATGGAGGGGTAGGGAGAGAGATAGAGGGGGAGGGAGGGAGATAGAGGGGGGGATAGAGGGGGATGGAGGGAGATAGAGAGGGAGGGAGGGAGATGGAGGGGGAGGGAGGGAGATGGAGGGGAGGGAGGGAGATGGAGGGGTAGGGAGAGAGATAGAGGGGGAGGGAGAGAGATAGAGGGGGAGGGAGGGAGATAGAGGGGGGGATAGAGGGGGATGGAGGGAGATAGAGAGGGAGGGAGGGAGATGGAGAGGGAGGGAGGGAGATGGAGGGGGAGGGAGGGAGATAGAGAGGGAGGGAGGGAGATAGAGAGGGAGGGAGGGAGATGGAGGGGGAGGGAGGGAGATAGAGAGGGAGGGAGGGAGAGAGAGGGGGAGGGAGGGAGATAGAGAGGGAGGGAGGGAGATAGAGAGGGAGGGAGGGAGATAGAGAGGGAGGGAGGGAGAGAGAGGGGGAGGGAGGGAGATAGAGAGGGAGGGAGGGAGAGAGAGGGGGAGGGAGGGAGATAGATAAGGGATGAAGGAGTAGGTTGCATCCAAATTGAATATTACCCCTGGTAGTAATAAGATTGTATTTTTAATCAGGCAGGGCTCCAGGATGCCCTAGCTGCGCCTGCATAGCTTCTGTGTATTATAAAGCCCCGGTGAACAAGGTCATATTCATTAGTGCACAAAGTAGTAAAACGCTTTGCAACGGAACATGAAAACAAGCGCTTCTTATTTGACATGTTCAGGAAGTCCCTCCCTGTTTCAGTCCATTTGGTGCCTGATGAACAGGACCCAGGGCTGCTGCTCCAGAGGGGATTGGCCAGCGCTCATCTTGTTCCCGCCGATTACAGGACTGTAAATACAATGTTTGTGTTTGGGAGAGATTTACGACGACGGCACTCCCGTCTGAATAAAGATTAATTTGTTTTTGTAATCAAAGTACCCGAGTATTGGATCTGTGAGATGCACACGGCATGCAAATGCATACACACACACACACACACACACATACACACACACAGTCAAAACCTTACATGCACACTCATATAAACATGCATTGTATAAACGCAAAAAGTCTCACACACTTGTTTACTGTACGCACAAATATCTCTCGCACACACACATACACACACTGAGTCTGACACTCAATTACTCTTGCTCTCTCACTCACACATTTGTTTGTCTCATGTATCTATCAGAGAGGACTCAGGGGGCTGCGAATAAGGAAATGGACTTGAAGGAAAATATAATCAAGCAGTTGTCTAATCAAATCCAGTAATTGTCTAATCCAGCCACCGTCTCATCTTGAGGAAGCAGCGCTAGCAGCATCCAACACGTCCTGGGACAACACTTTAATACACTATTCTACTGGATTAAACCAATTCAACACAACATCAGGTTACGGAGAGAGAGAGGGAGCGAGGACGGAGAGAGGGAGCGAGGACGGAGAGAGGGAGCGAGGACGGAGAGAGGGAGCGAGGACGGAGAGAGGGAGCTGGATAAAGAGAAGCTATGAGGTAGAGAAGGAGAGGAACAGAAACAGACATGAATGGAGAGAAAGACAAAAAGAGGCAGAGATGATAGTAGCAGAGGTTTGGCATGGGTAGAGGCAGGGAAAGAGGCAGAGATGATAGTAGCAGAGGTTTGGCATGGGTAGAGGCAGGGAAAGAGGCAGAGATGATAGTAGCAGAGGTTTGGCATGGGTAGAGGCAGAGATGATAGTAGCAGAGGTTTGGCATGGGTAGAGGCAGGGAAAGAGGCAGAGATGATAGTAGCAGAGGGTTGGCATGGGTAGAGGCAGAGATGATAGTAGCAGAGGTTTGGCATGGGTAGAGGCAGGGAAAGAGGCAGAGATGATAGTAGCAGAGGTTTGGCATGGGTAGAGGCAGGGGAAGAGGCAGAGATGATAGTAGCAGAGGTTTGGCATGGGTAGAGGCAGGGAAAGATGCATGCTGTGCTTTTGTGCTGCTGTTGCAGGACACTGACTTGGCTGAAGCCACAGGACACACAGGCTCTGTCTGGCTTGGTTAGGTGTCTTTGTATCTTTTTATTTATCCATTCCTCACACTCTCTTTCCATCCATCCCTCTCTCCTCCTGTCTGCTGCCCATGCCAACCCACTGTTGGAGAAACCGGTGCTTTGTTCTGTGTTTTCCATGCTACCCCATCCAACAGAACCTGTTAGCCTAGCCACCAACAACCAAACAGAACCTGTTAGCCTAGCCACCAACAACCAAACAGAACCTGTTAGCCTAGCCACCAACAACCAAAAAGCAGGCTCTCAAGGCCAGGGAGGTTTATTTATTTATTTAACTAGGCAAGTCAGTTAAGAACACATTCTTATTTACAATGACATCCTATCTACATGGTCAGCCCCTGGAGCAAATTAGGGTTCAAGTGCCTTGCTCAAGGACATCTTGTCGGCTAGGGTATCCGAACCAGCGACCTTTCGGTTACTGGCCCAACGTTCTAACCGCTAGGCTACCTAGGTGGGGCTCTAAAGTGGGTTAAATGTGGTTGCATATGTGACAGGATTTTGCTGTGTGACCTGGAGTTTTTGTGTGTGTGTGTGTGTGTGTGTGTGTGTGTGTACGTACAACACAGTAAGCTATGAAGGTCCCTGTAGGTGTTGAGAAGTTGGGATGAATCAGTAGTGTGAATAGTGTACACTTGACCCAAGCTGCTCTCTCTCTACATACACTCATACACACTGAGGTGAACAGTCTAAAGAACTAACACAATACACACACTTTACTTTCCCCTTTTAAACACACACAGGAAACTACTCTCATACACTCATATATACACACTAACAATGTACTGTACAGAAACATTCTCAGTTCGTAACACACACGTACTCTCTCACACTTGTATTGTGTGTTGTTGCAGTGTTCCTCTCTATAGGGCCCCTAAATGGAGCCATCGCTCCTGTCTGTCAGTGGTGTACCCTACCATCCATGTACTCCTCTCTTTCACTCGCTCCCTCCATCTGAACGTAAATGTGGCCTGGGAGAGGAGCAGCGCGAGGGAAACGGGGGGAGATCTCATTAATCAGCTGTGGCAGATACAAATGAGGGACCTTGCTCTCTCTACCTGCTAGCTGCTACAGTGTCACTGCTATGCTCTTGCTCTCCCTCTCTGCCCTCCATTCTACATATTCCCTGCTACATAGGTTGCGTCCCAAATGCCACGCTGTTCTTTATACAGTATAATGCTGCACTACTAATGGCCAGAGCCCTATAGGCCCTGGTCAGAAGTAGTGCACTACGTTGTCATTAGGGTGAATATGGGATGCAGCCAGTGTCCCTGTTATTCTCTCCCTCTCTTTCTGGCTCTACCTGTATGTGTCCTACCAGCCAGCTGCTACGCAGTGTCTTCTCTCCCTGCAACACTCGACCACCTGACGACAGGGAGGGCTGTTAAGTGAGGCATGCAGGTACAAGAACCAGACACACTAATACCCTCACCTCACCCACACACTAATACCCTCTCCTCACCCACACACTAATACCCTCTCCTCACCCACACACTAATACCCTCACCTCACCCAAACACTAATACCCTCACCTCACCCATACACTAATACCCTCACCTCACCCACACACTAATACCCTCTCCTCACCCACACACTAATACCCTCTCCTCACCCACACACTAATACCCTCACCTCACCCAAACACTAATACCCTCACCTCACCCACACACTAATACCCTCTCCTCACCCACACACTAATACCCTCACCTCACCCACACACTAATACCCTCACCTCACCCATACACTAATACCCTCACCTCACCCACACACTAATACCCTCTCCTCACCCACACACTAATACCCTCTCCTCACCCACACACTAATACCCTCACCTCACCCAAACACTAATACCCTCACCTCACCCATACACTAATACCCTCACCTCACCCACACACTAATACCCTCTCCTCACCCACACACTAATACCCTCTCCTCACCCACACACTAATACCCTCACCTCACCCAAACACTAATACCCTCACCTCACCCACACACTAATACCCTCTCCTCACCCACACACTAATACCCTCACCTCACCCACACACTAATACCCTCACCTCACCCACACACTAATACCCTCTCCTCACCCACACACTAATACCCTCACCTCACCCACACACTAATACCCTCTCCTCACCCACACACTAATACCCTCACCTCACCCACACACTAATACCCTCACCTCACCCACACACTAATACCCTCACCTCACCCACACACCCACAAAATATGATTTACCTGTCTAACCAGACTCAATTCCATTCTCCACTGACTCACCTGTTGAAGGTAAAGTGCGGATCACTCTCTATATCAGAGCCTCACACTGGGACTGAAGTTATTTGATCAGCGGGGACTTTATTCTGGCGATACAGGACGACGTTAGAAAAAAAAAAATACAACCTGCTGTACAAACTAAATCTTTACCCAATAATAACAGGTTTTCATATGGCTGCGTTTAGACAGGGAGACCAATTCTGATATTGTTTTCACTAATTGGTCTTCACTAATTGGTCTTCACTAATTGGTCTTCACTAATTGGTCTTTACTAATTGGTCTTTTGAACAATCAGATCACCTCTGATAATGATCTGATGTGAAAAGATATGAGTGGAAAAACGATCTGAATTTGGCTGTCTGTGTAAACGCAGCCTATGAGGTTCTCAAGCCAACCACACTGCAGCACTGACTAATGAATTTCCAATGCACACTGCTGGATCCACAGCTGGTCTCAGGAGCGCTGAAAGATGTGGTCAAACACCTGGGAAACCTGAAGTTGGATTAAGATGTTCATATTAATGTTAACTGAAAGGTAGTCCGTTATTGTGACATGCATTTTTCATACAATATGACTCTTACTGTGATTCTTGACTGCACATACCTGTCTCTCTCTGTCCCATGATCTGACCAGTATTAGACGCTTAGGCGTGTGTTCTATGCATATTATATTCTGGGCTCTGAGGGGTTCAGCTCAGGGAAGCGCACCTGGAAGGCGGAAGTGGGGGACCACCTTCGCTGGAGTGTGGGAGTGGTCAAAGAGTCAGTCGACAGGAAGAGAGAGATCAAGTCAGGACCAAAGTAGCGTAATTGAATCGTGAATAAAAAGATCCTCTCTCTAAAGAGGAGACCAGTTTGATCTGGATATCACCTATCAGATAGGATTAAATGCATACAAATAGAATGCATAGAACGGACAAATATTTTACTTGAATTGGGACTCCAGTTCTATTCTTTATATTTCTATGCATTTAATCCTATCCGATAACTTTTGAAAAACTGGGCCCAGAGGATCAGAGTGCAGCTGGACTACAAAAGGGGGGAGGTGTCCTTCTACGACTGTATAATTAAGATCACTTTATTGGTCAATTCCACACAAGGTCCAACTGAAATTTGACCTCTTGACCCAACCTCTCTGAAAGACACACATACAGTGGGGAGAACAAGTATTTGATACACTGCCGATTTTGCAGGTTTTCCTACTTACAAAGCATGTAGAAGTCTATAATTTTTATCATAGGTACTCTTCAACTGTGAGAGACGGAATCTAAAACAAAAATCCAAAAAATCACATTGTATGATTTTTAAATAATTAATTTGCATTTTATTGCATGACATAAGTATTTGATCACCTACCAACCAGTAAGAATTCCGGCACTCACAGACCTGTTCGTTTTTCTTTAAGAAGCCCTCCTGTTCTCCACTCATTACCTGTATTAACTGCACCTGTTTGAACTCGTTACCTGTACAAAAGACACCTTTCCACACACTCAAATCAAACAGACTCCAACCTCTCCACAATGGCCAAGACCAGAGAGCTGTGTAAGGACATCAGGGATACAATTGTAGACCTGCACAAGGCTGGGATGGGCTACAGGACAATAGGCAAGCAGCTTGGTGAGAAGGCAACAACTGTTGGCGCAATTATTAGAAAATGGAAGAAGTTCAAGATGACGGTCAATCTCCCTCGGTCTGGGGCACCATGCAAGATCTCACCTCGTGGGGCATCAATGATCATGAGGAAGGTGAGGGATCAGCCCAGAACTACACGGCAGGACCTGGTCAATGACCTGAAGAGAGCTGGGACCACAGTCTCAAAGAAAACCATTAGTAACACACTACGCCGTCATGGATTAAAATCCTGCAGCGCACGCAAGGTCCCCCTGCTCAAGCCAGCGCATGTCCAGGCCCGTCTGAAGTTTGCCAATGACCATCTGGATGATCCAGAGGAGGAATGGGAGAAGGTCATGTGGTCTGATGAGACAAAAATAGAGCTTTTTGGTCTAAACTCCACTCGCCGTGTTTGGAGGAAGAAGAAGGATGAGTACAACCCCAAGAACACCATCCCAACCGTGAAGCATGGAGGTGGAAACATCATTCTTTGGGGATGCTTTTCTGCAAAGGGGACAGGACGACTGCACCGTATTGAGGGGAGGATGGATGGGGCCATGTATCGCGAGATCTTGGCCAACAACCTCCTTCCCTCAGTAAGAGCATTGAAGATGGGTCGTGGCTGGGTCTTCCAGCATGACAACGACCCGAAACATACAGCCAGGGCACTAAGGAGTGGCTCCGTAAGAAGCATCTCAAGGTCCTGGAGTGGCCTAGCCAGTCTCCAGACCTGAACCCAATAGAAAATCTTTGGAGGGAGCTGAAAGTCCGTATTGCCCAGCGACAGCCCCGAAACCGGAAGGATCTGTATGGAGGAGTGGGCCAAAATCCCTGCTGCAGTGTGTGCAAACCTGGTCAAGAACTACAGGAAACGTATGATCTCTGTAATTGCAAACAAAGGTTTCTGTACCAAATATTAAGTTCTGCTTTTCTGATGTATCAAATACTTATGTCATGCAATACAATGCAAATTAATTACTTAAAAATCATACAATGGGATTTTCTGGATTTTTGTTTTAGATTCCGTCACTCACAGTTGAAGAGTACCTATGATAAAAATTACAGACTTCTACATGCTTTGTAAGTGGGAAAACCTGCAAAATCGGCAGTGTATCAAATACTTGTTCTCCCCACTGTATATACATGTGTCGAATTGACAGTCATTAAAACTCATTTTTCAACCACTCCACAGATTTCATGTTAACTAAACTATAGTTTTGGCAAGTCAGTTAGGACATCTACTTTGTGCATGACAAGTAATTCTTCCAACAATTGTTTACAGACAGATTATTTCACATATAATTCATTATATCACAATTCCAGTGGGACAGAAGTTTACATACACTAAGTTGACTGTGCCTTTAAACAGCTTGGAAAATTACAGAAAATTATGTCATGGCTTTAGAAGCTTCTGATAGGGTAATTGACATAATTTGAGTCAATTGGAGGAGTACCTGTGGATGTATTTCAAGGCCTACCTTCAAACTCATTGCCTCTTTGCTCGACATCATGGGAAAATCTAAAGAAATCAGCCAAGA
>CM042406.1:612500-630000 GCA_023634145.1 Thymallus thymallus
GACATCCTGCTGGACAGGGCAGGTCATGTTGTGGGAGGACATCCTGCTGGACAGGGCAGGTCATGTTGTGGGAGGACATGCTGCTGGACAGGGCAGGTCATGTTGTGGGAGGACATGCTGCTGGACAGGGCAGGTCATGTTGTGGGAGGACATCCTGCTGGACAGGGCAGGTCATGTTGTGGGAGGACATTATGAAAACATTCTCCAGTACCAGTCCCTAGAGGGGACAACTTTTAGGACAGAGATAATAGCAACATAATATTCAGTGCGGTCTAATATGAGTATAATGTGATCTTTGTGATGCTTTCTGTTTTCAGATATGGAAAGCTGTGAAAGTCAGTTTGCAGATGAAGAGAGAGATCCCAATGAATGTCCCAAGAGATTAAGGATATATCCTATATGCCATGGGTTATATGTTAACATCACACAATGTATAGACCTATTGCAACTGGAGCAAGCCAACCCTGATAGAGGTCTGCTGGGTGTGAAGGGTCCTGTTTCAGACCAGCAATAACACACCTGATTCAATTTAATAATCAAGTGGCCTATTGCTGGGCTGGCACAGACGTCTGATCAGTACATATTGTGACGTGGTGAGGTTGGACCAGGAGCAGAGAAGAGACCAGATGATGAATCAGTGGTTCAGGATCAACATGATACTTTACTGAGAAACGGTAACTGAAGGATCACAGTAACACTGAGGAAAACAACACACACTAAGTCTCAAACTCACTCAGGAGACAAACGCACACGGCAAAGGAAACCAGAAAAAACACTTATTTTAACAGGGAATCATAATGAGTAAATAGGACCCACCTGAGTGTCATTAATATCTCTAGGACGGTCTCTGGCGCCCTCTGGTGACATTCATTATTTATTACTACTCCATGATCTATTGTTGATTAGACGATGTCTAATCTCTCCATACCAGTTAGCTTATTTCTACATTATGGAGTGATGAAGTGTTGATTCTTTGAAGTGAAAATGATTGTTTAGATGAAACTAGTGTCAATGTTGTAGTGTCACAATCCTGCCATGAAGAGGGGAAGGGATTCTGTCTTTGTCTGTGTTTCTGTGTTGTATTCTCAAATGAAAATGTAATGTTTGTCTGGTTGTAAGATCTCCAATCTATTTTATTTGATTGTCACTCTCTCAGCATATCAGCCATGTGTATCCATTTTGCAGCTTATCATATGGCATGAATCCCCAATGCAGCCGTAGGCCTACAGTATGATGGCCTTATTGGCCTTATGGGACATGTGCACCACTTGTCATCTGAAGCAGAGAGTAGCTAAACTCCCACATTGTTTACGTGTTGGCTGGGGACATTGCCCTGTGCAAGGTGCTGTCTTTCTGATGGGACAGTAAATGGGTGTCCTGACTCTCTGTTGTCACTAAAGATCCCAAGGCACTTATTGAAATAGTTTGGGTGTTAACCCCCGGTGTCCTGGCTACATTCCCAATCTGGCCCTCATACCATCATCCCCAGATTCCAATTGTCTCATTCATGTCCCTCCTCTCCCCTGAAACTATTCCCCAGGCCGTTGCTGTAAATGACAATGTGTTCTCAGTCAACTTACCTGGTAAAATAAGGATTAAATACAATGTATCTGAAGCAAACCTGATTTTCAACTTGCCTTTAAAGTGCTGTCATGCAATTGTTTAGTGATTTAGGTACAAAGATGACAGTTAGGCTACAGGAGATGACCATTACAGGTAACATATTATGAGGTTCATTATCATTTATTTAATAAATTTTAGCAATGTTACTTGCAAAGTACATGGTTGCTCTATGTATCAATATGCTGTTTTTATCAAATTTAGTTGTCTTTATTATCGTGAGAACAATTTCTCTCCTCTTGCTGCGGATTTAGCTCATCTCCAAAATAATAATGAAATGCCGTGAAAACCAGCGTTCTGCACCACATTGCAATGAGCAAATAGCATTCTAAAACGTTGCATGGTGGAGACAAACAAGGCCAATAGTGCAGGGATTGAGGAGGAGGACGATGAAGAAGGGCAGCGGATATGGAGCTCGAGATAAAACAACTGAAAAAAAGGATGCGAAGTAGTGGAGATGAAGGAGGTGAGCATAGCTGTCTGTGATGCTTTCCACTAGTTTACAAAGTCAGATTCCAGCCACCTGGCCAAAATGGACAAAAAAAATTATAGCTTAATTTAAGGTTAGGGTTAGGCATAATGTTAGCAGTCTGGTTAAGGTTAGGAATAGGGTTAGGGTTAATGTTAGGTTTAAAATCACATTTTAAGATTTATGACTTTGTGGCATATAGACGCTAATGACGACTGTCTGACTTTGGTTTTGGGTCCGACCTCCGCCTTTCTTCATTTGGGAAAAAGTCTGTCCTCTGTCCTTTCTCCTCCGTCTTCTCTCCTCCATGACCAGGAAACCGTTAACTGGTCGAGTAGTGTGTCAATTCGTTAGTAGGCAAAAGGAATACAGTCCACCCCTCCTCAATAGCCTCCTTTTGGCGAGGAAGCCAAGGAAGTGTATCCTACCACGGAAGAGTTTTGATATCTGCCACCACATCCACTTTTAATTAGATGTTGTATTGTCAGAGGAGAAAAGCTGCACACATTTAAAAACGATATGCTTTGCACAATTAACTTAATTAGTTTTTATCACTTATTTGGGGATCCATCACTGTAAATGCAATTTGCCTGATGAATTGCCGCACGAGTGGAGAAGGAGCTTATCATTTCATACAAGCGCATTTTCGTCCTCGTTCACTCTCCTCGCAGCCTCTCCTCGATTACCTTATGATATTTTTCAAAAGGAGGCAAGAGAGGAAGGAGAGAGGACGCAGGAGTTGAGCAAATCTAATTGAGAAAAGGCCTCTATCATGTTTCAGAGGGGATGATTTTTTGTGAGCACATGAGTTCCCGCTCGCATTTTAAGCCCTGCCTTCCCATACTTGTGATTTGTTGGGAGAGTTGTCTGTCAGATTTTTCCCCCTTTAATCAGTCATTGAAACCCTAATCACTGTTGCCTAGGGTCTGGTTTCCATGGGTTGTTCCATGCAATAACTGATATGGAGTAATTTATGATGAAATAGGTTGTTTAATGAATATCTTGATGGTTGGTGCTTGTTATGCTATATTTGATAGGTTGATAATGATATATTGTTGATAGATATCTGTGTTATAAAGTGTGAGTACAGAGTCCACAATAAGTGAGAAAAACAAGGTGCGTTGCAGAGCTGGTTTATTAGGCAGAAAGAGATCATGACAGAGGTAAAGGGCGCCACACACACACAGTGAACAGTCTAATTATATAACTTATCGGCCTCCTGAGTGGCGCAGCGGTCTAAGGCACTGCATCGCAGTGCTTGAAGCGTCACTACAGACCCGGGTTCGATCTCCAGGCTGTGGCACAACTGGCCTTGACCAGGAGTTCCACAGGGCGCCTGCCGTGGCGTGAAGACAGGACCCCGTGACCAGGAGTTCCACAGGGCGCCTGCCATGGCGTGAAGACAGGACCCCGTGACCAGGAGTTCCACAGGGCGCCTGCCATGGCGTGAAGACAGGACCCCGTGACCAGGAATTAGGGTTAGCAGGACCCGAGGCTCAGAGACGAAGTATAAAGACTTTCCTTTAATTTGGTTCCAAAACAACAAATAAGGAGAAACTGCAACCATGACTGGATATGCAGAAAGCAATGAACCAATCACAGGTGGGGAAAACAGCAACTTAAATAGGATCCCAACTAGAGACAACGTAATGCAGCTGCCTCTAATTGGGGACCAACACAAAAACCAGCAGCATAGAGTCGTCTAAACAACCCTACTATCAGGCTCTGACAGTACCCCAAGACAACATAGAGTTGTCCGGAGGACTCCCTGCAGTCAGGACCTGACAGTACCCCAAGACAACATAGAGTTGTCCGGAGGACTCCCTGCAGTCAGGACCTGACAGTACCCCAAGACAACATAGAGTTGTCCGGAGGACTCCCTGCAGTCAGGACCTGACAGTACCCCAAGACAACATAGAGTTGTCCGGAGGACTCCCTGCAGTCAGGACCTGACAGTACCCCAAGATAACATAGAGTTGTCCGGAGGACTTGACAGCGGCGCACAATTGGCCCAGCGTCGTCCGGGTTAGGGGAGGGTTAGGGGAGGGTTAGGGGAGGGTTTGGCCGGGGGGCTTTACTTGGCTCATCGCGCTCTAGCGACTCCTTGTGGCGGGTCGGGCGCATGCAGGCTGACTTCGGTCGTCAGTTGAACAGTGTTTCCTCCGACACATTGGTGCGGCTGGCTTCCGGTTTAAGGGGGCGGGTGTTAAGGAGTGCGGTTTGGCGGGTCATGTTTCACTCGACCTTCGCCTCTCCCGAGCCCGTTGGGGAGTTGCAGCGATGAGACAAGATCGTATTGGATCGCAATTGGATTTCACGAAATATTTTATGTGTAAACAGAAAGTGACCTGTTGAGCTTTAAATGACTGTAATAGTGTGTGTATGTGTGTGTGTGTGTGTGTGTGTGTGTGTGTGTATGTGTGTATGTGTGTGTGTATGTGTGTGTGTGTGTGTGTGTGTGTGTGTGTGTGTGTGTGTGTGTGTGTGTGTGTGTGTGTGTGTGTGTGTGTGTGTGTGTGTGTGTGGTGTAGGTGTGTGAGTCTGTCTGCTCTGTCTGCTCTGCCTCTCTCTATCTCCAGACTGGTAATGTATTCCCAAATCCATTCCCATTTCTCTTGGCAGGAGTAGATACACATACACAGCCTGTGCTTACTGGCAGGACACCAGTCAAATGGGTTTGGCTCCCACTAAGATGAAGTGATTTATTTTGTACCTATCCTGCAGGATGGAGACGGTTCGGCTGTTGGCAGCGTCATGTTTAAATAACGACAGCAAAGTTATATTCCGGAGATAGATTCTTATGAGGATCGTCGACACGTTGGCAGCTTGGATTTACCTGCTCCGTAGCTGACCAGCTGGTTCGTGGCTTTTAGATTAGGGTTGGGATAAAAATTGAACTTTCTACAATGATAACTCAGTGATGACAATGACATTATGATTATTGACCTTATCACGATAAATGATGCTGACTTTATTTGATTTTATCAGTAAAAATGAAAATGAGAGGACAGGAAGTGGAAGTTGTTATCTGACTGAGCCTGAATGTACTGCAGGGTGTCTGTCACCTCTAACCATTACATGACCAATCATCCTTCTACATTTAATCCTCAAATATTGAATCTGTAAATCCCTTAGATTGTGTGAGAGCGTGTCGGAGGGCCACGGCCAGTCAATCATTGGTCACAAGTGAAGGGTAAAACGAGTTGTAGGGTGAGTGAGTGAGGGAGGGACTAGAGGCAGGGTGAAACCAGTGATTAATCAAATGGTCAAATCATTCAACTACATCAATCAATGACGTACATCAATCAATGACGTACATCAATCAATGATACATCAATCTATCACATTTTACAAAGTGTTTTCCGAAAGGCTGATAAAATAAAGGGGGGAGTGTGTACTCCTCTCCTCCTCTGCATGTGTGCCTGGCCCACATCGAAAGGCAGGCTGGTTGCGCTGTCTGTGGCTCGAGGAAGCACTGAATCACACATCTGGAGAGTGAAAGAACTGGAGGAGCTGTTGTCATGCCAGCAGCTGACTGAGAGAGAGAGCATAGTAGATGTATACTATTCAAGCAAAAATATACCCTGTGTAAATGGTTAAAACATAAACTAGACTACATCTTTTCTTCAGCCAGTTCTCTCAGATTTGATTGGTGGTCCAACACTGAACGCTTTTTATCATCCAAGCAGAACTGGAGGCTAGACTGTGTTCACTTTGATCCTTAAGCTGGAAACCAGAGGGTAGAGTGTGGCTCTTTATTCTTTATACATTGTCAAAATACAAGTAAAAAGCTCTCTCTCTCGATCGCTGTCTCGCTCGCTGTCTCTCTCGCTCGCTGTCTCTCTCGCTCGCTGTCTCTCTCGCTGTCTCTCTCGCTGTCTCGCTCGCTGCCTCTCTCGCTCGCTGTCTCTCTCGCTGTCTCTCTCGCTGTCTCTCTCGCTGTCTCTTTCGCTCGCTGCCTCTCTCGCTCGCTGTCTCTCTCGCTGTCTCTCTCGCTGTCTCTCTCGCTGTATCTCTTTCTGTCTCCATCCCTTGGTGAAAGTGTAACAGGATGTAGCGGTATGATACACCCAACGAGAGATGAACTCAATGAAAACATCTTCAGTTATGGGGAGTTTAAACTGAATAATACCCTGACACAGAAACAGACACTAAGACATGGGCCGGCGTGAATGCAGAGCATTTGGTTGCCATAGAGACACATCCTTCTGGCGTCTGTGTTTTTTTGTGTTTTTTTTAAGCGAAAGAGATCCCAAGGGAGGCTGGCGCTCTCTGGAACTCTCACAAAAACACCTCCATCTAATTATAACACACATGGTTACCCTGCCGGCCAAGGGAGAGGCCGAGATTAAATGGGGAATGGAGTGTGTTGGTTTTGTATTGCTTTTCTAGCTTCCCTATGTGTATGTTTCTAATAGTCTCTGCCACTTTGCCAAGAGGTCTGGACCTTTATGGTACAGGAGGTAGTGCACTTACCTGAAACCGCAGGGTCAGTGGTTCATGCCCTGTTAAAAAAAAGTTTTTAAATGTAACCTTTATTTAACTAGGCAAGTCAGTTAAGAACTATGGGACTCCCAATCACGGCCAGTTGTGATACAGTCTGGATTTAAACCAGCTTGTCTGTAGTGACACTTCTAGCACTGAGATGCAGTGTCATAGACCAATGCGCCACTAGGGAGCCCAAGTATTCCCCCACCAATCACAACACATTTGTTTTGGTGGTTGACGACATTGCATGGTTCTCTTGACTTCCCCTGTAATCTTGACCATGGATGACCTTGTCTTGAACCGTTTTCTGTAAAAAATATGATCAATCCACTGCATCCTGTGCAAGTAACCCAGACACTCCCAAACTTCACAACCTCTATTACAGCAATCCACATGGTCAGACAGTGTACGGGCGGGACTACCTGGTTGACCGGAACGTACTGGCAGCATGGGCGTTATTTTCCACTTCGTTAGCATCCGTAATAGTAATGAGAGATGAACTCCTCCAGATGTATTGTTCCAGGTTCACTGCTCCTCTCAGCCCCACTTACTGTGTGTGTGTGTGTGTGTGTGTGTGTGTGTGTGTGTGTGTGTGTGTGTGTGTGTGTGTGTGTGTGTGTGTGTGTGTGTGTGTGTGTGTGTGTGTGTGTGTGTGTGTGTGTGTGTGTGTGTGTGTGTGTGTGTGTGTGTGTGTGTGTGTGTGTACCTGTCTTAATATGCTTGTTAGCACCAAAAGTCCTCACAGGAATAGTAAACCATGGATAATTCAGAGAAGTGAGGACATTTTGCAGGTCCTCACTTGTAAAACAGCTATTTTAGGCTTAGAGGTTAGGTTTAGAATTAGGGTTAGGGTTAGAAATATGGTTAGAATTAGGGTTAGGAGTTGGGGTTAGGGGTTAGGGTTATAATTAGGGTTAGGTTTAGAATTAGGGTTAGGAATTGGGGTTATGGTTAGGGCTAGGGTTAGGGCTAGGGTTAGGGTTAGGGTTAGGGGTTAGGGTTAGGCTTAGGGTTAGGGGTTAGGAAAAAAGGATTTTGAATGGGATTCAATTGTTGGTCCCCAAAAAGTCCTCACAAGTATAGTAAGACATAGTTGTGTGTGTGTGTGTGTGTGTGTGTATATATGTGTTCAGTGATGAGAGAGCTGAGATTTAATACGGTGATGTGTTCATTCATGTCCAGTACATTTGAGATGTATGATCTATGATCAATGTGTGCATGTTTGACCCTGGAACATTACTACATATGTATTCATTACTCCAGTTTGTAACTCTATCTAAGTTACGTTTTCATTTCTGGAGTCTTCCACTTCGTGTTTGATTTAATTGGTCAGGACATTTGGAACTCCATTATTGATTGGCAGATATTATGCTAATAGTTAGTCTATGCAAATGATGAGTTTGTAATGAACAAGCTACTCACTAATTACCTTGAATAAGAACATGGAGCTCCTGAAACTTTTTCAAACCTAAACAATTTTCCCACATCGTTAGACATGAGGGATTCAGTTTGAGTTGGAAAGACATGATGTATGTCTACCTTCTTTCTCAGTGGTATGAAGTACACAATACAGACAGGACATTTACTTATTATTAACGTCCTATATACTGTCTCTCACTCAACAATATATAAGGAAGGTTTCCCTTTTGTTGATATTTTCATTTATATAAGCAAATTCATACTTTCTCATCTTTTGGTTGCTAGAGACACGACCCAGTCGTTCGTTCGATTAGTTCGATATTTATGGACGCGACCCAGTCATTCATCTTTATGTTCCGTCGCCGCTTACAACGTTCCTATCCCTTGCTTGCTAGCTAACCAGCTAGCTATGGCTAATACAGTCACGACCTCTGCAGCCAGAATAACAGCACCTGTGTTCTATGGACATTCATTTGGATACACCCATAACACTGAGCTAATGATGTCCGATTCTGCCTGGCATAGCTAGAAACGTTTGCCTTCTCGTCAGGACACTCGTTGACACTGACTGTTAATTACCATTAATTAGCGCCACCTGCGTCATGACTGCAACAGTAGGGACCAGAGAAATCCATGTTTAAAAGAAATATGTCTCTGCAAAAACAAATCAATGCTAGCTAGCTACTGTTTTTCTAGGTTGCACCTGAGTTTACAACGTATCCAATTTCGGTTTCACTACATACACACCCTCCAACCACTTATCACGCCTACACTGACACTGACACTCACACTAACACCCACACGCTGACACTTCCTGTACATGCACACCCTCACCACCACTTATCCTGCTACCAGTCACTTTCTCCTAATCTCTGCCTACATGTACTGTACATATCTACCTCAAATACTCCAGTATCCTAGCACACTGTAAATGTACCCTGTATATAGCTTCTTCTCCTATTGTACCCTGTATATAGCTTCTTCTCCTATTGTACCCTGTATATAGCTTCTTCTCCTATTGTACCCTGTATATAGCTTCTTCTCCTATTGTACCCTGTATATAGCTTCTTCTCCTATTGTACCCTGTATATAGCTTCTTCTCCTATTGTACCCTGTATATAGCTTCTTCTCCTATTGTATCCTGTATATAGCTTCTTCTCCTATTGTACCCTGTATATAGCTTCTTCTCCTATTGTTTCTCGTGTTTTAAATTTTCTTATTAGTTATATTTGTATGATATTCAATACTGAATTGTTGGGTACTGTATGTCTACTGCATGTCTACTGCATGTCTACTGTATGTCTACTGCATGTCTACTGCATGTCTACTGTATGTCTACTGCATGTCTACTGTATGTCTACTGCATGTCTACTGCATGTCTACTGCATATCTACTGTATGTCTACTGCATGTCTACTGCATGTCTACTGTATGTCTACTGCATGTCTACTGCATGTCTACTGCATGTCTACTGTATGTGTGAGTTAAGCATTTCACTGTGCATGTTGGTGTTAGTGTGTGCTCAGTGCCGCTCACAGGGGAAAGTGACAGGACCATGTAAAGGCCTGTCGCCTGGGACCATGTAGGACGGATGGAGAGAGAGAGACAGAGAGAAAGAAAGTGTGTGTGTGTGGCCTGTGTGTGTGTGAGCATGCACATGGGTTTGTGTGTGAGTGTGTGTGATTGTGTGTGTGTGTGTAGAACTGATGGAGAGAGAGAGAGTAGGAGCATGCCGTATCCTCCTTAGACCTCCAGCATCCCATGATACTTCATTCTAAACGACCCTCCAGGGCCCGGGGCCATTAGTGATGAGAGGAAGTGAATGAATGACTCCATCTGTGCCTGCACTTGACCCTACCACTGCCAGAGTCTGTGTGTGCATACCTGCATATGTGTGTGTGTGTGTGTGTGTGTGTGTGTGTGTGTGTGTGTGTGTGTGTGTGTGTGTGTGTGTGTGTGTGTGTGTGTGTGTGTGTGTGTGTGTGTGTGTGTGTGTGTGTGTGTGTGTGTGTGTGTGTCCCACAGCCTCCCTGGTGTTACCACAGCACGATACTCCATAATAACATGAGTTTATAGTCACTCCAGCGATGTGTGTCATTATCGCAGAGAACGGCTCAATCTATCTGACTGACTCTAATATACCGGAGGGTTAGGGAGGGAGGGAGGGAGGGAGGGAGGGTTAGGGAGGGAGGGAGGGAGGGTTAGGGAGGGAGGGAGGGAGGGAGGGAGATACAAAGACAGAGAGATTATGACAGTTCATGAGACGGTTGGAGACAATAACAACAATAACAACAACAACAATAACAATAACACCGACAACAACAACAATAACAATAACACCGACAACAACAACAACAATAACAACGACAACAACAACAACAACAACCACAACAACCACAATAACAACAACAACCACAACAATAACAACAACAACAACAACAATAACAATAACAACAACAACGACAACAATGACAACAATAACAATAACAATAACAACAATAACAACAACAACAATAACAACAACAAAATCATATTTTTCTCGGCAGACAAACCAGCCCAGTTTCTAACCCTCACCCCCTTCTCTCCAATCTACCTCTCTTCAGGCCCCCCTCTCTCTGTCTCTCTCTCTGTAGAAGTGTCAGGCCCCCCCTCTCTCTGTCTCTCTCTCTGTAGAAGTGTCAGGCCCCCCCTCTCTCTGTCTCTCTCTCTGTAGAAGTGTCAGGCCCCCCCTCTCTCTGTCTCTCTCTCTGTAGAAGTGTCAGGCCCCCCCTCTCTCTGTCTCTCTCTCTGTAGAAGTGTCAGGCCCCCCCTCTCTCTGTCTCTCTCTCTGTAGAAGTGTCAGGCCCCCCCTCTCTCTGTCTCTCTCTCTGTAGAAGTGTCAGGCCCCCCCTCTCTCTGTCTCTCTCTCTGTAGAAGTGTCAGGCCCCCCCTCTCTCTGTCTCTCTCTCTGTAGAAGTGTCAGGCCCCCCTCTCTCTCTCTCTGTGTGTGTGTGTGTGTGTGTGTGTGTGTGTGTGTGTGTGTGTGTGTGTGTGTGTGTGTGTGTGATGATCTGTGTTCAGTCTTACCATGTTGGACCACGACTTGGTCAAGACTACCCTCAGCAGGACATCAGGCTGTTCTTATGCACAGCGATGCGTTGTGTTAAGAACAGCCCTTAGCCGTGGTATATTGGCCATATACCACGCCCCCTTGCCTTATTGCTTAATTAGAGTGATAAGGAGATAGAGAGATGAACAGACAGATACAGATAGCAAGGATATAGCCCTGTTTATCATTGATCATTATGCTACTGTTGATTTAAACAGTAGGCCACATAATGAAATAGAAAATATTATATCTCTGTGGAGTTAAGCCTGCAACTGTATTCTATTGTGATCTAGAGGCCAGTAAACTGACTGTACATACTGTATGAACTTGACCTCTTACCCTTCCATGGGTTTGAATGAGCACTCTACATACTGTATGTCCTGTGGCATAATGCTATCTAGTTAATGCCATTACCTCCCTAGTTCACCCCCCCCCCCCACACACACACACACAGAAATCAAGTCTCCCCCCTATTCCCTGGAAGCTGAAAGGATGGTGGTGGTGTTTGTCTCCTGTGTGTGAGACTCCAGGCGATGCACTGTCTGTGTGTTGATTCTATGAAGCTTGTTCCACTTCATTCCATTATATGGGTCTCTTTCTATTGGTTCTCTTTGTTACATCTCCTAACAGACAGTAATGTTGTCTTTTGGATGAAGAGACATTGATGTACAGTATCTGTTTCTCTCCATATATTTCTCTCTTTGTTTGTTGCTGGTCTTTCTCTCTGTGTTTCCATTGCCCCTCTCTCTTCTCAGTCTTCAGTTGTAACTGATAATCACCAGGTATTATTTGTTATTCGAGATCAACAAGTTCTATGCTGAAACCAGTAAACCAAAAACTCATACCTGAAAATAATTACCCATATTGTATTAAAGCTAGACTCAGCAAGATGGCATTACCACGAGCAGTACCACAGATATTGAGATGAGCACAATGCTAGACTTTGCTTTCAGACAGTCACATAGACATTGATGCATGAACACACACACACAAAAACAAACACACACACACATTTTGTGATTTTGTAGAACCTACACACGTTGAGTCGTTATTCTTGTGCTGTTAAGGATTTTCCCTGTAAGGCATGTCTCTTTCTCTGTCTGGAAACATTACATTTTAATTATGGCTGTCAGATCACTAACTGCTTTTCTAATTGGTGGAGAAAAAATGACCTAGAGACTTAAGCTCACTTTGTTCTGTGTGACGTTAACTAGTGTGTGTGTGCAAGCCACAAGGAACAATGAAATTCTTTCAGTCAACCCAGGAGACACTAGGACCCAGAGAGTTACTGGCTCCTCTGTCGGACTGCCCCCTCTGTTCCAGCACAGAGAGAGAGAGAGACAGAGAGAGCAGGACCCAGACAGACAGAGAGAGAGAGAAGTGAGTGTGGTCATCTCAATGGTCTCTGCTGTAACACTGAATCTGAACAGAATGGAGGGATTAAACAGAGGGATTTAAACCTTTTGAAGGAAAAGAAGGAGTGATAAAATAAGGAGTTTTTCAGGATCGGGAGAGCAGCAGGATGTGAAAGGTTACTGTACGCCTTATCTAATCTGACTTGTTCTTGTCATGAGTCGTGTGTGTGGAATGTGTGTGGAACAGGTCACGCTCCTCTCCCTGTGAGGGGTATGTGTGGTGGCTGACACTGTGTGAAGTGTGTCTATGACTCTAAAGTCTCTTTTCCTCTTCTGAATCTTCCATTATATTCTGTCACCCACCTCTATTCTCTCTCTCTCCCCCCCTTTTCTCGCCCTCTCTCTCTCCCCCTTTTCTCGCTCTCTCTCTCTCTCCCCCTTTCTCCCTCTCTCTCTGTTGCTTTCCCTCGCTCACGTTCATGGTAGCTGTTGAAAGTGTGTTCAAGGTCAGTGTCTGACTCGTGCTGTAGAACAAGTTTCCTCGTAGTAAAAACTACTGGCAACTAAACTATACAGCCTGCCAGTGACAGAGCAGACTAGAGACAAACTTACACTGAGAGAGAGAGAGAGAGAGAGAGAGAGAGAGAGAGAGAGAGGAGAGAGAGAGAGAGAGAGAGAGAGAGAGAGAGAGAGAGAGAGAGAGAGAGAGAGAGAGAGAGAGAGAGAGAGGAGAGAGAGAGAGAGAGAGAGAGAGAGAGAGAGAGAGAGAGAGAGAGAGAGAGAGAGAGAGAGAGAGAGAGAGAGAGAGAGAGAGAGAGAGAGAGAGAGAGAGAGAGAGAGAGAGAGAGAGAGAGAGAGAGAGAGAGAGAGAGAGAGAGAGAGAGAGAGAGAGATTAGAGTGGGGTGAAAGGAAAAGAAGGAGAGAGTTGACTCAACTGAGACCAGGGAAAGAGTGATAAAAGAGAACAAAAATAATGGAACGAGTGACAACAACGAAGGAGAGACGAGAGGAGATAAAATGTGTCAGCCAGCATAGCAGCCAACAAGCCATTGATAACCTCTCTGTCTTTATGAATGCAGCTCACAGTGGTTAACACACATCTATATACTGAGTATACCAAACATTAGTCACACTTTCCTAATATTGAGTTGCACCCCGTTTTGCTCTCAGAACATCCTCAGTTCATCAGGGCTTGGACTCTACAAGGTGTTGAAAGCGTTCAACAGGAATGCTGGTCCATGTTGACTACAATGCTTCCCACAGTTGTGTCACGTTGGCTGGATGTCATTTGGGTGGTGGACCGTTCTTCATACACACGCGGAAACTGTTGAGAGTGAAAAACCAAGCAGCATTAAAGTTCATGACACAAACTGGTGCACCTGGCAGACTGCTGCCAGACCCCGATACCCTGTTCAAAGGAACTTACATCTTGGTCTTGCCCATTCACCCTCTGAATGGCACACATACACAATCCATGTCTCAATTGTCTCAAGGCTTAAAAATCCTTCTTTAACCTGTCTCCTCTCCTTCATCTACATTGATTGAAGTGGATTTAACAAGTGACATCAATAAGATATCATAGCTTTCACCTGGATTCACCTGGTCAGTCTGTCATGGAAAGAGCAGGTGTTCCTAATGTTTTGTGCACTCAGTGTAAGCTCGGCTGTCTGTGAACACATTGAGACAAGGCTAACTCTGGCTTGTTAGTACTGGTACACACCACTTACCATACTCAACTATACAATAGAGAGATACAGTATATAGGTATTTCTGGGTCTTCCATTCCTGTGTCGGTCCTCATGACGCTGGTTGAGAGAATGCCAAGAGTGTGCAAAGCTGTCATCAAGGCAAAGGCTAGCTATTTGAAGAATCTCAAATATAAAATATATTTTGATTTGTTTAAAACTTTTTTGGTTACTTCATGATTCCATATGTGTTATGTCATAGTGTTGATGTCTAAAGAAAAACCCTTGAATGAGTAATATTCCAAACTTTTGGCCCCCAGTGTAAGTATTCAGACCCTTTGCTATGAGACTCGGAATTGAGCTCTGGCGCTTCCTGTTTCCATTGATCATCCTTGAGAAGTTTCTACAACTTGATTGGAGTCCACCTGTGGTGAATTCTATTGATTGGACATGATTTGGAAAGGCTCACACCTGTCTATATAAAGGTCCCACAGTTGACAGTGCATGTCAGAGCAAAAACCAAGCCATGAGGTCGAAGGAATTGTCCGTAGAGCTCCGAGACAGGATTGTGTCGAGGTACAGATCTGGGGAAGGGTACCAAAACATTTCTGCAGCATTGAAGGTCCCCAGGAACACAGTGGCTTCCATCATTCTTAAATGGAAGAACCACCAAAACTCTTCCTAGAGCTGGCCGCCCGGCGAAACTGAGCAATTGGGGGAGAAGGGCCTTGGTCATGGAGCTCTAGAGTTCCTCTGTGGAGATGGGAGAACCTTCCAGAAGGACAACTATCTCTGCAGCGCTCTACCAATCAGGCCTTTATGGTAGAGTGGCCAGACGGAAGCCACTCCTCAGTAAAAGCAGTGGTGTAAAATACGTAAGTAAAAATACTTTAAAGTACTACTTAAGTCGTTTTTTGGGGTATCTGTACTTTACTTTACTATATATATATTTGACAACTTTTACTTTTACTTCACTACATTCCTAAAGAAAATAATGTCGTTTTTACTCCATACATTTTCCCTGAAACCCAAAAGTACTTTTACTCAAGCATGACAATTGGGTCCTTTTTCCACCACTGAGTAAAAGGCACCTAAAAACTCTCAGACCATGAGAAACAGGATTCTCTGGTCTGATGAAACAAAGATTTAACTATTTGGAGGAAACCAGGCACCGCTCATCACCTGGCCAATACCATCCCTACGGTGAAGCATGGTGGTGGCAGCATCATGCTGTGTAGATGTTTTTCTGCGGCAGAGACTAGGAGACTAGTCAGGATCGAAGGAAAGATGAACGAAGCAAAGTACTGAGAGATCCTTGATGAAAACCTGCTCCAGAGCCAAGACAACGCAGGAGTGGCTTCGGGACAAGTCTCTGAATGTCCTTGATTGACCCAGCCTTAGCCCGGATTTGAACCCGATAGAAAATCTCTGGAGAGACCTGAAAATAGCTGTGCAGCAACGCTCCCCATACAACCTGACAGAGCTTGAGAGGATCTACAGAGAAGAATGAGAGAAACTCCCCAAATACAGGTGTGCCAAGCTGGTAGCATCATACCAAAGAAGAATCAAGGCTGTAATCACTGCCAAAGGTGCTTCAACAAAGTACTGAGTAAAGGGTCTGAATACTTATGTAAATGTGATATTTCAGTTGTTTTTCATATAAATTCGCTTTGTCATTTAGGGGGTATTGTGTTTAGATTGATGAGGGAAAAAAACGATTTAATTAATTTTAGAATAAGGCTGTAACGTAACAAAATGTGGAAAAAGTCAAGGGGTCTGAATACTTTCCGAATGCACTAGAGATGCTGTTGGTCAACACAGTTTAGATGTCCGTATGACTGGGTTTCCCAACCCAGCTGTTTCATATAGTATTTGATCTATTCTGATATTTCATGTCGTGTAAGTGGAGGCATTCTTGATCTTAGCAGATTCTCTCCCTAGTAACTACAGAGACAGGAATAGCCTTGCTCTGTTCACTGATGAAATAAGTATTGAACACGTCACCATTTTTCTCAGTAAATATATTTCCAAAGGTGCTATTGACATGACATTTTCACCAGATGTTGGTAACAACCCAAGTAATCCATACATACAAAGAAACCCAAACAAATACGTTCATAAATTAAGTTATGTGTAATAATGTGAAATGACACAGGGAAAAAGTATTGAACACACTTACTGATATTTATTTAATACTTTGTACAAAAGACTTTGTTGGTAATGACAGCTTCAAGACGCCTCCTGTATGGAGAAACTAGTCGCATGCATTGCTCTGGTGTGATTTTGGCCCATTCTTCCACACAAACAGTCTTCAAATCTTGAAGGTTCCGTGGGCCTCTTCTATGAATCTTGATCTTCAGTTCTTTCCATAGATTTTCAATGGGATTTAAGTCAGGTGATTGGCTGGACCATTCTAGCAGCTTTATTTTCTTTCTTTGAAACCAATTGAGAGTTTCCTTGGCTGTGTGTTTGGGATCATTGTCTTGCTGAAATGTCCACCCTCGTCTCATCTTCATCATCCTGGTAGATGGCAGCAGATGTTTGTCAAGAATGTCTCGGTAAATTTGCCCATTCATCCTTCCTTCAATTATGTGAAGTTTGCCAGTACCATTTGCTGAAAAGCAGCCCCACACCATGATGTTCCCACCTCCAAACTTCACTGTTGGTATGGTGTTTTTAGGGTGATGTGCAGTGCCAGTGCACTTGGGTTGTTACCAACATCTGGTGAAAATTTCATGTCAATAGCACCTTTGGAAATATATTTACCGAGAAAAATGGTGACGTGTTCAATACTTATTTCACCCGCTGTATATGTGTGGTACATTTTCACAACTCGTAGTACAAAACTCCAAACTGGTCACACTTGTAACGCAGCCATTCTTTCACTCAAAACCTGTCACTGTGTTTGGATTGTAAACATCTCACCACACAACCATTGATTCAAAATATAAGTTGATTGTGAAATGTAATGAGAACATTGGTTTAATCACCAAAACACAACAATTATATATACTATATAATGTCAGTTAATCCAATAGCAAACAATGCAAGATGCAAGATATGCGTTTCAGAAATGTCCCCTTGGGGATCAATGAAGTACCTATCTTATCTATCTATCTGTACATTACACAGTTCACATTAGGCAATGCACTTAAAATACAAAATGGACAAAATCTACATTTACCATAATATCTATCCAATGTGTAATCAAAGGTGTGATCAATGAAGACATCCTCTACAACCATTCAATCATTCATGCAAAAAGTACTGTCTGTAATCAAATATAAGAAATTCAATTAAACAAATTAAATAAATGAAACATAACGTTTAGCACGCATTAATTTACATCAAGCCAGTCTTGAGTATTTGGCCATAA
>CM042406.1:635000-672500 GCA_023634145.1 Thymallus thymallus
ACGCGTGTGCAGTCTATGCGGTGATGTCAGGGTCGTGTGTGTGTGTGTGTGTGTAAGTGTGTAAGTGTGTGTGTGTGTGTGTGTAAGTGTGTAAGTGTGTGTGTGTGTGTGTGTGTGTGTGTAAGTGTGTGTGTGTCTGAAACGGTGATACGGCTGGCGGGTTGTTAATTGATTTCAGGAGTATTGTGTCCCACAGGCTCTCAAACTACCTCTCCATTGAATAACGTTTCAAGGTCCCTTTCTCTCTCTCTCTTTTTCTTTCTCAAGGTCCCTTTCTCTCTCTCTCTTTTTCTTTCTCTCTCTTTCCCGCTCTCTCGCTCTCTCGCTCTCTCTCTCTCTCTCTCTCTCTCTCTCTCTCTCTCTCTCTCTCTCTCTCTCTCTCTCTCTCTCTCTGTAACTACTGGAGTTGGGCAGCATTGTCGTTGTTACTGCAGTGCTTCCTGTTGACGTTGTGTTAACGGGCAAAGGCTTCTCGGCAGGAAACCTGTCAGGCACTGTTATATGTACGTGTGTGTGGCACATCTCTTAGTTAGTCAAAGCTAGGTTGGAAGGGAGACAAGCCGTATCTCTCTTTGCCTCTATCTCTCTCTCTCCCCCTCTACCTCTCTCTCTCCCCCTCTACCTCTCTCTCTCCCCCTCTACCTCTCTCTCTCCCCCTCTACCCCTATCTCTCCCCCTCTACCTCTCTCTCTACCTCTCTCTCTCCCCCTCTACCTCTCTCTCTCCCCCTCTACCTCTCTCTCTCCCCCTCTACCTCTCTCTCTCCCCCTCTACCTCTCTCTCTCTCCCTCTACCTCTCTCTCTCCCCCTCTACCTCTCTCTCTCCCCCTCTACCTCTCTCTCTCCCCCTCTACCTCTCTCTCTCCCCCTCTACCTCTCTCTCTCCCCCTCTACCCCTATCTCTCCCCCTCTACCTCTCTCTCTACCTCTCTCTCTCCCCCTCTACCTCTCTCTCTCCCCCTCTACCTCTCTCTCTCCCCCTCTACCTCTCTCTCTCCCCCTCTACCTCTCTCTCTCTCCCTCTACCTCTCTCTCTCCCCCTCTACCTCTCTCTCTCCCCCTCTACCTTTCTCTCTCTTCATCTCCCTCTCCCCCTCTACCTCTCTCTCCCCCTCTACCTCTCTCTCCCCCTCTACCTCTCTCTCTCCCCCTCTACCTTTCTCTCTCCCCCTCTACCTCTCTCTCCCCCTCTACCTCTCTCTCTCCCCCTCTACCTCTCTCTCCCCCTCTACCTTTCTCTCTCTTCATCTCCCTCTCCCCCTCTACCTCTCTCTCCCCCTCTACCTCTCTCTCCCCCTCTACCTCTCCCTCTCTCTCTCCCCCTCTACCTCTCTCTCTCCCTCTACCCCACTCTCTCTCCCTCTACCTCTCTCTCTCCCTCTACCTCTCTCTCCCCCTCTACCTCTCTCTCTCTCCCTCTCTCTCTCCCCTCTACCTGAAATTTCCCCCCCGGGGGATCAATAAAGTACCTATCTATCTACCTCTCTCCCCCTCTCTCTCTCACCCTCTACCTCTCTCTCCCCCTCTACCTCTCTCTCTCTCCCTCTACCTCTCTCTCCCCCCTCTACCTCTCTCTCTCTCCCTCTACCTCTCTCTCCCCCCTCTACCTCTCTCTCTCTACCTCTCACCCTCTCTCTCTACCTCTACCCCTCTCTCTCTCCCTCTACATCTCTCTCTCTCTCTCTCTCTCTACCTCTCTCTCTCTCCCTCTCCCTCTCTCTCACCCTCTACCTCTCTCTCTCCCCCTCTACCTCTCTCTCCCCCTCTACCCCTCTCTCTCTCCCTCTACCCCTCTCTCTCTCCCTCTACCTCTCTCTCCCTCTACCTCTCTCTCTCTCCACCCCTCTCTCTCTCCCCTACCTCTCTCTCTCCCTCTACCCCTCTCTCTCCCCCTCTCCCTCTCTCTCTCCCCCTATACCTCTCTCTACCTCTCTCTCACCCCCTCTACCTCTCTCTCTCCACCCCTCTCTCTCTCCCTCTACCCCTCTCTCTCTCCCTCTACCTCTCTCTCTCCCCCTCTACCTCTCTCTCTCACTCTCTCCCACCCTCTACCTCTCTCTCTCCCCCTCTACCTCTCTCTCCCACCCTCTACCCCTCTCTCTCCCCTCTCTACCCCTCTCTCTCCCCCTCTACCTCTCTCTCCCCCTCTACCTCTCTCTCTCTCCCTCTACCCCTCTCTCTCCCCCTCTCTCTCCCCCTCTCCCCCTCTCTCTCCCCCTCTACCTCTCTTTCTCTCCCTCTACCTCTCTTTCTCTCCCTCTACCTCTCCCTCTCCCCCTCTACCTCTCTCTCCATCCCTCTACCTCTCTCTCTCCCCCTCTACCTCTCTCTCTCTCTCTCTCTCTCTCTCTCTCTCTCTCCCCCTCTACCTCTCTCTCCCCCTCTACCTCTCTCTCTCCCTCTACCCCTCTCTCTCCCCCTCTACCTCTCTCTCCCCCTCTACCCCTCTCTCTCCCCCTCTACCTCTCTCTCTCCTCCTCTTCTTCTCTGACTTCCCTTTACCTTTTTCTCAACTTCTAGAAATCTCTTCAATGTTGTTGTGGCAATTTTCCCTCTCAGTTGACACACTGTTGTTGTCATGCAGTTTTGTGAGAACATTTTAGATCTGTCTCCTCTAGAAGTTCTAGCGTCTCTCCCCTGGATGTGATGCCATACTCTCAGACATACTTTTACATTCCTTTCATATGCTAATACCACACTAGCTCGCTAGCTGAAAAGGGGCCATTATGGCTCTGATATGGTTGTCAGTTACATCCTGCTCCACTGGGAGAGAATGGCAGGAAATGCAAGTGCATGCTCAGAGCCACAACACAAGGACCACAGCCTCCTGAAGCAGCATTTGTTTTTTAACCATCAGGCTGTGGTGGGATTTGTTGACTAATTTGACTAGTACATTTGTTTGTTTTTTGTATAACACACAGATTTAATAAATGTAATAAGAGTTAACAGATTTGTCCCGTCCTCTTTGTCTGATGATCCTAACCTTGTAAAAACAGCCAATAGCTTGTGAACATACCTTGTCGCCACACCCCCTTATGAATAGGAAATAAGTAAGGGAGGAAAAGGGTGTGTGCGCATGTGTGTTTGGGCGTGCGTCCTTGAGTGAGTGAGTGTGTGTATGCAGACACAAGCTGGGAGGTTAAACCCATCAATGAAAACATTTCAGACCATTCACTGCTCTCCTCCTCCGTCCCTCCCTGAGTGTGTGTGTTCATTCACAGTTACTCCCCGGAGAGACTCCACCCTGATTGTCTACGGAAACTGGTAGGCAGACCCTATTATTGACACACTTAAATGGAAATTCACACACACACGCACATGCGCACGCACACACACACACACACACACACACACACACACACACACACACACACACACACACACACACACACACACACACACACTCACTCCTTCCCTCCATCTCATCTGAAGGACTCTGGAGGATCAAGTCAATTCCATCCCCAGTGCAGAGAGCATTGCAGAGCAGGCAGCCTATCATCAGTGTCATATTTCACCGGTAGTGCTTTCATTTCGGCTCTGTCACCTAGGAGACAGCTCCACCTAGGAGTGGATAAACAACGCTGAGGGAAGCCGTGAGGGAGGGACTGAGGTAAGGTATATATGATCTCTGCCTGACTGATAGGAAGAAAGGCCACACACCTAACACTGCATCCATCCATCACCATACCCTCCCATACCCACTACATCCTCCCTCCCATACCCACTACATCCTCCCTCCCATACCCACTACATCCTCCCTCCCATACCCACTACATCCTCCCTCCCATACCCACTACATCCTCCCTCCCATACCCACTACTTCCTCCCTCCCATCTCTCATTCCCTCCCATTCCTAACCATTCCCATCTCCTCCATACATTCCCGGTGAGACACTCTATGCATTTCCATGGATTGACAGAGTCTTAACATATCCCAGGCATTGTTTCATATCCGGAATGGGAGGTCCATTGATTCAGCGCTCCAGGAGGTGGTTTGGAAGACTAGTGTTTTATCATGCCGTGCGCTAGCTTCCCATCAGGCAGAATTATTTATTCAGAAAGGGGAATATCTTGCTTTTGGCGTTGTCAAAGCAGCTTTTCTTTTCATGTGCAAATCACCCTGCAACGATACGGTACAGACACATTCACAGCATTCATGACATACAGAATAGAACACACACACTACAAAGCTCTGTGTCTCTGTGTCTTCGACATTCCTTTACAAAATGTGGTTACACTGCCCTCCTCTCTTTCAGTTGCTTTCTGTTTGAGACGGTAAACTCCATACTACACTCCCACCTTTTGGTCTCCTTTCCTCTCCCCTCCTGACCTCTCCTTTCCTTTCCTCTCCTCCCCTCTCCTGACCTCTCCCCTCCTTTCCTCTCCTCTCCTCCCCTCTCCCCTCCTCTCCCCTCCTTTCCTTTCCTCTCCTCCCCTCTCCCCTCCTCTCCCCTCCTGTCCTCTCCTCTCCTCACCCTCCTGTAATACCTTTTTCATCTCACAGTCTCAGTGGTGTGTTCACTGCTCCTCTTGACCTGCTCTCAGCTCAATGAGCTCCATCTGGAGAGGAGGGCTGGAGGTTAGGAGGCATACTTCAAACAGACCTAAGCCCAGTCTCGAGCACCCTTGATGGGCTAATCAGATGTCACAGAGGGCCCCTAGGAGTGGTTCTAGACATAAAAGAACCTGCCCAGCCCAGTACAGTGTAGTGTAGTGACCTTGGCCCTGTTCAAATAGCTTCCTTCCTTCCTTCCTTCCTTCCTTGCCTCTTTCCCTCCCCAGTGATTTTTTCAAGGAAAAGATAAATAAAGGGTACATTTCAGAACTACTAGAACATGGAACCATTAGAACATGGAACTATTAGGACATGGAACTATTAGGACATGGAACAATTAGAACATGGAACTATTAGGACATGGAACTATTAGGACATGTAACTATTAGGACATGGACCTATTAGGACATGGCCTATTAGGACATGTAACTATTAGGACATGTAACTATTAGGACATGGACCTATTAGGACATGGAACCATTAGAACATGGAACTATTAGGACATGGAACCATTAGAACATGGAACTATTAGGACATGGAACTATTAGGACATGGAACTATTAGGACATGGAACTATTAGAACATGGAACTATTAGAACATGGAACTATTAGGACATGGAACTATTAGGACATGGAACTATTAGGACATGGAACTATTAGGACATGGAACTATTAGAACATGGAACTATTAGAACATGGAACTATTAGGACATGGAACTATTAGAACATGGAACTATTAGGACATGGAACTATTAGAACATGGAACTATTAGAACATGGAACTATTAGAACATGGAACTATTAGAACATGGAACTATTAGGACATGGAACTATTAGAACATGGAACTATTAGGACATGGAACTATTAGGACATGGAACTATTAGGACATGGAACTATTAGGACATGAATCTTAGTTACTTGGTCGCTTTCTGAGTACTGTATAATTGAGGGCTATTCTTCACTGTGGCTGAGTGGTCATTGTACACAGCTACTGCCTTCGTTCCTTCCTTAAGTAATCGAGAGGCTATCATATCACGATGATTATACTGTTCAGATGATCTGAGTGAGTCTCCAGAGACTGACATGATGGGTGGGAGGGACTGAAGGGTCTAGAGTGGTGATAGAGCTTCCTTGTCAATCCTCTCTACTACACTCTTAGAAAAAAAGGCTGTCCCCATAGGAGAACCCTTTAAATAACCCTTTTTGGTTCCAGGTAGAACCATTGTGGGTTCCATGTAGATCCCTCTGTGGAAATGGTTCTACATGGAACCCACAATCGTTCTATTTGGAACCAAAAAGGGTTCTACCTGGAACCAAAATGGGTTCTCCAAAGGGTTCTCCTATGGGGACAGCCAAAGAACCCTTTTAAGTTCTAGATAGCACTGTTTGTTCTAAGAGTGTGCTATTAATACATGATATGTGCGTAGCGCTTTTCAAGGACCCAAAGTCGCTGTACAATTGTAGAAATTAAGAAGACAAGAAATCAAAAATGAAAACAGCGAATCACCAGAATAAACAGGAAGTAGGAAGTAGGGTTCAAGGAAGGGAAAGAGTGTGATATGTCAGTGGATGAGTGAGCGAGCAGGTGTGAGAGGATCTTTAGGTGGGACTGAAAGACGGTGATTGACTCACGGATGACTGAAGGGTGGAGTTCCAGAGCGTCGGCACAACCTTGGAGAAGCTCTGGAGCTCTGGGTCTTGGACCTGGGGAAGAAAAGGTGGCCTGCTGTGGTAGAACGGAGTGAGTGAGAGAGGTCTCATCTCTGTCTCTCTCTACACCCCTCTCTCTCTCTCTCTACACCCCTCTCTCCCTCTACACCCCTCTCTCTCTCTCTCTACACCCCTCTCTCTCCCTCTACACCCCTCTCACCCTCTACACCCCTCTCTCTCTCTCTACACTCCTCTCTCTCCCTCTACACCCCTCTCACCCTCTACACCCCTCTCTCTCTCTCTACACCCCTCTCTCTCTCTCTACACCCCTCTCTCTCTCTACACCCCTCTCTCTCCCTCTACACCCCTCTCTCTCCCTCTACACCCCTCTCTCTCTCTCTACACCCATCTCTCTCCCTCTACACCCCTCTCTCTCTCCCTCTACACCCCTCTCTCTCTCCCTCTACACCCCTCTCTCTCCCTCTACACCCCTCTCTCTCCCTCTACACCCCTCTCTCTCTCCCTCTACACCCCTCTCTCTCCCTCTACACCCCTCTCTCTCCCTCTACACCCCTCTCTCTCCCTCTACACCCCTCTCTCTCTCCCTCTACACCCCTCTCTCTCTCCCTCTACACCCCTCTCTCTCTCCCTCTACACCCCTCTATCTCCCTCTACACCCCTCTATCTCCCTCTACACCCCTCTCTCTCCCTCTACACCCCTCTCTCTCCCTCAATGCCTCTCTCTCTCTACACCCCTCTCTCTCTCTCTTTACACCCCTCTCTCTCCCTCTACACCCCTCTCTCTCTCTCTACACCCCTCTCTCTCTCTCTATGCCTCTCTCTCTCTACACCCCTCTATATCCCTCTACACCCCTCTCTCTCTCTACACCCCTCTCTCTCCCTCTACACCCCTCTCTCTCTCTCTACACCCCTCTCTCTCCCTCTACACCCCTCTCTCTCTCTCTACACCCCTCTCTCTCTCTCTATGCCTCTCTCTCTCTACACCCCTCTATATCCCTCTACACCCCTCTCTCTCTCTCTACACCCCTCTATATCCCTCTACACCCCTCTCTCTCTCTCTACACCCCTCTCTCTCCCTCTACACCCCTCTCTCTCCCTCTACACCCCTCTCTCTCCCTCTACACCCCTCTCTCTCCCTCTACACCCCTCTCTCTCCCTCTACGCCTCTCTCTCTCTACACCCCTCTCTCTCCCTCTATGCCTCTCTCTCTCTACACCCCTCTCTCTCCCTCTACACCCCTCTCTCTCTCTCTACACCCCTCTCTCTCCCTCTATGCCTCTCCTGTCTGGGCCTGTACTGTCCACTGCTCCGTATAGCTCTGACTAAGCTGTCCTGTAGCTGGCGTGTTGAGGCTAATGTGATTTCAGATGGAATCATGTTTGCGAGGGAGCTGATTAGTGACTGAATGCTTTCGCAGGCTACCGGTGACCCACACTGCCAGTCGGTCATTGGCTGATGGATAAATTGTAATTTGACACAAAGATTAACCACTGATGGGTGCTCTGCGGTTTACTGTGGCTGTAACTGGATGCAGAGAGAGAGAGAGAGAGAGAGAGAGAGAGATAGAGAGAGAGAGAAGCAGAGAGGCAGAGAGAGAGAGAGAGAGAAAGAGAGAGCGAGAGATGCAGAGAAAGAGGCAGAGAGAGAGAGAGAGAGAGAGAGAGAGAGAGAGGCAGAGAGAGATAGAGAGCTCTTCACTCATTATACACCACTTCATATAGGGTTAATTCATAGAAATGGCATGAATATAATGGAATTACACCTTCTGTGACACACTTTTAGAAAACAAACAAAGCATTGAGAAACGAAGAAACATCAGCATGCACGTCAGCAAATTTAGATTTTAAGGAAGGAAGGAGGGAATCTGTCATCTCAACAGCTTTCCAAGATGTCCGCTTTAGAATCTATGGTTTACATTCTATACTGATGAGTGAAGTCCCCTGACCATGGCTTAGTGCTGGCCCAGCAGTAATGTTGAACACACACACACACATACATACACACTGACTAACGATCAGGTTGAGGGATCTGCAGTTTCTAGGAGCGTGCGTATGACATTAACCTCTGTGGTGATTGGCTGTGTCAGCGAGAGGAGAGAGAGAGAAGAGAGAGAGAGAGAGAGAGAGAGAGAGAGAGAGAGTTTAGGGGAGAGAGTTTATTAGTCGTATGTACGGGATATGCATGGTATGCATTGTCTAACGAGGTGCTTACTTAGATACTTGCTTATCTTAGAGAGAGAGAGAGACAGGGTGCCTTGATAACTCAATTCTGCTCCGATGCTGAAATTCTCTTGCCTGCTGACTCAAGAAACCTCTGTTTTCTCCCCATCTTCTCTCTCCATCCCTCCCTCCCTCCCTCCCTCCCTCCCTCCCTCCCTCCCTCCCTCCCTCCCTCCCTCCCTCCCTCCCTCCCTCCCTCCCTCCCTCCCTCCCTCCCTCTCTCTCCTCAAGCTCCCCCTAATTCCCTGGACACCGACATAGAAATACAAACAAGATGCCTGTTCTGCAAGTTTATTTTTGTCCACTCCAAATTATTGTTGATGTTGCTCCTGAGTGATTCCAAGAAAGTGGTGCTCCTGGGGCCCGTGTCATTGCTTTTTGATTAGGTACTGAATGAATGCACTTTCTAGTTTTCTACACAGAAGGAATATAATGTGAAATGTGTTTGATGTGTGTGTGGATATGTGTGTGTGTGTGTGTGTGTGTGTGTGTGTGTGTGTGTGTGTGTGTGTGTTTGCATTGTGTGTGTGGATACTGTATTGCAGGTAGTTAGAAACCTGAGACAGCCAACAGCTGTCAGTCCTCACCCCAATCCTTGTTTGTCCGGCACTAGGCGACAGTAGATGTGTGTGTTTGCGTGTGTGTGTGCGTGTTTGTGTTTGTGTGTGCCTGGGCGTCGGCATCGAGTACACACACCTGTCCTCTCCTCCTCTGATTGACCAATCAGAGGATATGATACACTGTAATTAAAGCCACAATGTCTAATCAATGCTGGGCTAACTCCTGGACTGTTACATCATCACACGCATCATCACCTGGTGCCCTTCTCAACAACACAATCCCCAACAGGCGCCTCTGCCAGCCTTCACACTCCAATCAAGATGTACTGCTAATCCCTATTCAGATATTGTTCCCCTGTCCTCGAGTGAACAGCGGGTGGTGAGAGCTGTGTGTACACACACACACACACACACTCACACACACACACACACACACACACACACACACACACACACACACTCACACTCACACTCACACTCACACACACACACACACACACAATCTCTTTCTCTCTCCCTCTTTCTACAGTGGGTCCCAGTGGACCCTTTACTTCAAACACACCCAGAGCGTCAAAGACAAAGCAGCTCACTCAGTATCACTGGCTGGCTGTGCTCAAAAGAAACACACAACCATGAATAAACACAGACTGAATGTAAGGATCTTGCTCATCCTCTGTTTGGTATTTAAGTAACCTAGTGGTTAAGAGTGTTGGGCCAGTAACCGAATGGACACTGGTTTGAATCCCTGAGCTGACTAGGTAAAAAATCTGCCGATGTGCCCTTAAGCAAAGCACTTAACCCTAATTGCTCCTGTAAGTTGCTGGTGATAAGAGCGTCTGGTAAATGACTCAAACGTAAGTCCTTGCTGTAACTTGTGTTTTGAGGTTGTGAATTGACTATATCGGTCTCTTGCAGGTTGGCTGAAGAGACTAAAGTAGGCTATAAATTGTTTGTGTCTTGTACAATGTGTTAGGAAGCAGTGTGTATTTATTAGTGTGTGTCTCTCTGTCCATGGATCATCTCTAACCATGTTTACGTCCCCAGCCGACACTCTGCTACACAGCCTGATTCAATCTACCCTCCTCAGGGCACGCAGCAACCCCTGTTTGTCTGTGTGTGTGTGTGTGTGTGTGTGTGTGTGTGTGTGTGTGTGTGTGTGTGTGTGTGTGTGTGTGTGTGTGTGTGTGTGTGTGTGTGTGAGGGGACGTGTGGCCCCTTTTGACCCCTAGTGGCACCTTTTGACCCCTAGTGGTACCTTTTGACCCCTAGTGGCCCCTTTTGACCCCTAGTGGCCTCTTTTGACCCCTAGTGACCCCTTTTGACCCCTAGTGGCCCCTTTTGACCCCTAGTGGCCCCTTTTGACCCCTAGTGGCCCCTTTTGACCCCTAGTGGCCCCTTTTGACCCCTAGTGGCCCCTTTTGACCCCTAGTGGCCTCTTTTGACCCCTAGTGACCTTTCTTGACCCCTAGTGGCCTCTTTTGACCCCTAGTGGGTGCCTGGTATTTTTGTTTCTGTTTTATTAACTTATGTAAGAGGCTATATTTGTGCACCCGTTAGGTGTGAGTGCTGTACCAATTTAACTGGGCCTGGTTTCCCAAAACCGTCTTAAGGCTAAGTTCATCGTTAGAACCTTCATAGGAGAATTGTTAAGTATCTGAGCTGTTTCCCAAAACCATTGTTATTAACATTGCACTTGAAAACGCTTGTTGTTTACCAACTGCCTCAGACAGATAAGCGCGTTGTTAGACGCTTTTTTCCCTCCGCTTCACTTAAACACAGAAGATCTCTGCTAAACACAGAATCAAGATGTTTATCTGTCTCTCTGTGACCGATGATATGTGACCAATGTCTTTGCAATTCTTACAAACTGAGGATAAAAAATATGCTTCAAATTAAAACTGAGAAGACTGTAGATAAATTGAGTTCTATTTAGCAAATTGTAGGCTACTGTCTGTAACTTTTGCCTCAATATATTCCATGATGTGTAACGTGCACACTGTGACAACCTTGATTTTCTGCATTATTATAGGTTGATGCTTATAAGCATAAGAGGAAGCTGCCTCAATACTAGAAGCTGTAGGTGATAATATCTCTCTAGAAGCTGATGTGTCGTCAGTATTGTGGAATCATTCTAATGTTAAGGTAAGATTTGAATGGACAAAGCTGATCTGAGAGCAGCGCTGTGTTTCTTTCAATCCTATCGGTATCGACACCTGCTTCAATAATGTACTTGGTGAACATTCTCTCTGCATGGTGTTTTGGGAAGCGCATGTTACATCTTTGGTCGTTGTAGGAACAATGCATCGTTAAAACACTCGTAAGCCGAAGTTCCATCGCTATTGGGAAACTGGGCCCTGGTATGTGGTAGTAGTGTCCCATCAATTTAAAATGTATAGAGGACAGATTGGAGTGGCAGCAAGTCTTTAACCTTTGTTGATTGATAATTTTGCCATGTCATTCTGGTCTGTTTTGGCTTGTTGTCGCTGCCAGGTTGGGAGCCTTTGTTAAGGCCTTGAGAAGTGTAAGTACCTTCCAGCCAACCTGCTCCAATCCCATGTAATTACAGTTAAATACTAGCAAAACAGACTCTCCTCATGAATTGCATTCATTCATCCATTCATTCATTTTTCTTTCTGCAGTAGAATCCATTCAATTCTACATTATTATACTGTGTTTCATTAGACAGTATTTTCTTTGATACTGTATTTAGATTACAGTAGTTGTACTGCAATATAAAATACAGTAACTTAATAACCCCTTTACAGTGTAGCTCTGTCTATGAATTTGAAAGTGGTTGCCTTTCTCAAGCCCCATCCCTCAGCTTTGTTATCAAAACAGTGGTGGGGTGTGGCTTGGTTATTGTTTGAACTGCTGATTGCCCCTTTAACTAACTCCTCTCATGCCTGAATGGTTCTCACTATTAGCTTAGCGAAAGCTGGGCAATGGCATTTACGCATGGATGACGAGTGTGTGAATATGTGAGTGATTGTACTTTGGTGAGAGCAAGAGAGAGTGTGTGTGTATGTGTGTCTGTGTGTGTGTTCGCGCGTATGTATGAGCAAGAAAGTGTGTGCGTCTGTATGAGCATGTGTTTCTCTCTGTGTGTGTGTGTGTGTGTGTGTGTGTGTGTGTGTGTGTGTGTATATGCCTATCCATGTGTGTATATCTGTACGCACATGTGTGTGTGTTGTTTGCGCACACACACAAGCGTGTGCGTGTATCAGTATGAGCTTGTAACAGTAAAGACATTGCCGGCGGCCTTTCCATCTCATCGTGGTCAGTGACCTTCTGTTAAATGTTACAGCTGCTCCAAGTCCTATCCATGTTTCCATCCCATAACATCATCATCACTGTGAAGACAACACATTCCTTCACAAATTACACCCTATTACACCTACTGTAATATAAATACGGTATATATACGGTAAATACAGTAACGCACACAGTACAATACCGTAAAATTGACTATATTTATTTTACTGTTAATAATACCCCAAATTACTTTAGAAATTCAAGTTTTCCATTACAGTGTATGTAGTGCACTATAAAGTGAAAAGCGTGTTATTGGGGACACAGCCTACATGTTAAGGTCAGTGTTATTGGGGACACAGCCTACATGTTAAGGTCAGTGTTATTGGGGACACAGCCTACATGTTAAGGTCCGTGTTATTGGGGACACAGCCTACATGTTAAGGTCAGTGTTATTGGGGACACAGCCTACATGTTAAGGTCAGTGTTATTGGGGACACAGCCTACATGTTAAGGTCAGTGTTATTGGGGACACAGCCTACATGTTAAGGTCAGTGTTATTGGGGACACAGCCTACATGTTAAGGTCAGTGTTATTGGGGACACAGCCTACATGTTAAGGTCAGTGTTATTGGGGACACAGCCTACATGTTAAGGTCAGTGTTATTGGGGACACAGCCTACATGTTAAGGTCAGTGTTATTGGGGACACAGCCTACATGTTAAGGTCAGTGTTATTGGGGACACAGCCTACATGTTAAGGTCAGTGTTATTGGGGACACAGCCTACATGTTAAGGTCAGTGTTATTGGGGACACAGCCTACATGTTAAGGTCCGTGTTATTGGGGACACAGCCTACATGTTAAGGTCAGTGTTATTGGGGACACAGCCTACATGTTAAGGTCAGTGTTATTGGAGACACAGCCTACATGTTAAGGTCAGTGTTATTGGGGACACAGCCTACATGTTAAGGTCAGTGTTATTGGGGACACAGCCTACATGTTAAGGTCAGTGTTATTGGGGACACAGCCTACATGTTAAGGTCAGTGTTATTGGGGACACAGCCTACATGTTAAGGTCAGTGTTATTGGGGACACAGCCTACATGTTAAGGTCAGTGTTATTGGGGACACAGCCTACATGTTAAGGTCAGTGTTATTGGGGACACAGCCTACATGTTAAGGTCAGTGTTATTGGGGACACAGCCTACATGTTAAGGTCAGTGTTATTGGGGACACAGCCTACATGTTAAGGTCAGTGTTATTGGGGACACAGCCTACATGTTAAGGTCAGTGTTATTGGGGACACAGCCTACATGTTAAGGTCAGTGTTATTGGGGACACAGCCTACATGTTAAGGTCCGTGTTATTGGGGACACAGCCTACATGTTAAGGTCCGTGTTATTGGGGATATGTGCCACTCTGCTGGGCTGTATGGAGATGTAGGGATCTACGTCTGATCTTGATAGATGGACAGATGGTTGTATAACTAGAGGGTTACAGGAAAGAACAAGTACATCTTCACCTTTGATCTTACGAACGTTTTGAGGAAAGGGGGAGGGAGGAAAGGGGGAGGGAGGAAAGGGGGAGGGAGGAAAGGGGGAGGGAGGAAAGGGGGAGGGAGGAAAGGGGGAGGGAGGAAAGGGGGAGGGAGGAAAGGGGGAGGGAGGAAAGGGGGAGGGAGGAAAGGGGGAGGGAGGAAGTGATCCCACAGAGAAATATATCAAAGAGATTAGACTGCTCTGTGTTAAGTCTCTACCATACAAGACTGCTAATAAAACACATACACACCCATACACAGATACACACCCATACACAGATACACACCCATACACAGATACACACCCATACACAGATACACACCCATACACAGATACACACCCATACACAGATACACACCCATACACAGATACACACCCATACACAGATACACACCCATACACAGATAAACACCCATACACAGATACACACCCATACACAGATACACACCCATACACAGATACACACCCATACACAGATACACACCCATACACAGATACACACCCATACACAGATAAACACCCATACACAGATACACACCCATACACAGATACACACCCATACACAGATACACACCCATACACAGATACACACCCATACACAGATACACACCCATACACAGATAAACACCCATACACAGATACACACCCATACACAGATACACACAGATACACACACATACACAGATACACACACATACACAGATACACATCCATACACAGATACACACCCATACACAGATACACACACATACACAGATACACACACATACACAGATACACATCCATACACAGATACACACCCATACACAGATACACACCCATACACAGATACACACACAAACACAGATACACACCCATACACAGATACACACACATACACAGATACACACACATACACATATACACATCCATACACAGATACACACCCATACACAGATACACACCCATACACAGATACACACACAAACACAGATACACACCCATACACAGATACACACCCATACACAGATACACACACATACACAGATACACACCCATACACAGATACACACACATACACAGATACACACCCATACACAGATACACACCCATACACAGATACACACCCATACACAGATACACACCCAGGCAAAGGAGAGAGGGAGAGAGAAAATGTGTAAAAAAGAGCGCAATGAGTGCATTTATCCAGAGAACTGTGGTTGAATGATATAGTTAGTATACAGACAGCCATCTGACCATGTGTGTGTGTATGAGTGTTTGTGTGTATCTGTGTGTGTGTGTATGAGTGTTTGTGTGTATCTGTGTGTGTGTGTATGAGTGTTTGTGTGTATCTGTGTGTGTGACGAAGACAAATGCCTGCGGTCCTGTGAGGTTCATGGGTGATGGAATTAACACGGCTTGTCACTCGCTGCCCAGCCGCCTCCCGTAGCCCTGGCAACAGACACCTTGGTGTTCCAGAGTTACCATGGTGACACAGTTGCAGCTAGAGGAAGAGAGGGAGAAGGAACGAGAGGGAGAGGGAAAGAAAGCGAGAGGGATAGCTGTAGAGAGATTCAGAGACAGAGAGAGAGAGAGAGGGGGGGGGGCACAGGAGAGAGATACAGAGACACCAAGAGAGAGAGAAAGAAAGAGGCTGCCTGTTGTCCTTAGAGTCACTAATACAGCCAGTATTAGGAGAGAGAGAGAGAGAGAGAGAGAGAGAGAGAGAGAGAGAGAGAGAGAGAGAGAGAGAGAGAGAGAGAGAGAGAGAGAGAGAGAGAGAGAGAGAGAGAGAGAGAGAGAGAGAGAGAGAGAGAGAGAGAGAGAGAGAGAGAGAGAGAGAGAGAGAGAGAGAGAGAGAGAGAGAGAGAGAGAGAGAGAGAGAGAGAGAGAGAGAGAGAGAGAGAGAGAGAGAGAGAGAGAGAGAGAGAGAGAGAGAGAGAGAGAGAGAGAGAGAGAGAGAGAACAGATTAAGGGTAGTGGGGATTTAAATACTGAATCACAAGCTGCAACAACTCCTGTAAACTTTTCAACAACGTTGCGCTGCGGACGTGATTTTATTGGAGAGAGAGGGGAGAGGAAAGAGGAGAGAGGAAAGAGGAGAGAGGAAAGAGGAGAGAGGAGAGAGGAGAGTAAGAGAGGGAGAGAAAAGTTGGACGTCTGTCGTTGTCCTGAGGACGTTGGGACTGTACGTACATATCCCAACCAGAAGCCATGGATTACAGGCAACATCCGCACTGAGCTCAAGGCTAGAGCTACCACTTTCAAGGAGCCGGACACTAATCCAGATGCTTATAAGAAATCCTGCTACGCCCTCAGACAAACCATCAAAAAGTCAAAGCGGCAATACAGTTGGATGTGGCAGGGCTTGCAAACTGTAACGGATTACAAAGAGAAAGCCAGCCGCGAGCTGTCCAGTGATGTGAGCCTTCTAAGCTTGCTTCGAGGCTAGCAACACTGAACCATGCATGAGAACAGAACACCAGCTGTTCTGGACGACTGTGTGAACACACACAACAGAGTAAGACATTTAAACAGGTTAACATTCACAGACTGATTACCAGGACGGGTACTCACAGCATGCGCAACAGCTGGCAAGTGTCTTCACTGACATTTTCAACCTTTCCCTGACCCAGTCTGTAATAACTACATGTTTCAAGCAGAACACCATAGTCCCTGTGCCCAAGAACGCCAAGGTAGCACTCACATTTGTAGTGGCCATGAAATGCTTTGAAAGGTTGGTCATGGCTCACATCAACACCCTCATCCAAGAGGCCGGTCATTCGTGGCTTGCAAAGCAAGGGTTGTGGGTTTGATTCCCACGGGGGACCAGTACGAGAAAAGTATGAAAATGTGTGCACTACTGTAAGTCGCTCTGGATAAGAGCGTCTGCTAAATGACTGGTAGCCTAGCGGTTAGAGCGTCCATCTGAATCTGCTGAGCTGTAGTCAATGAACAGTATTCTCACATAGGTGTTCCTTTTGTCCAGGTGGAGTGCGATTGAGAATCTGTCATCTGTGGATCTGCTGGAGCGGTATGTGAATTGGAGTGGGTCTAGGGTTTCTGGGATGATGGTGTTGATGTGAGCCATGACCAGCCTTTCAAAGTACTTTGTGGCTACCGATGTGAGTGCTACAGGGCGGTAGTCATTTAGGCAGGTTACCTTCACTTCCTTGGGCACAGGGACTATTGTGGTCTGTTTGAAACATGTAGGTATTACAGACTCGGTCAGGGAGAGGTTGAAAATGTCAGTGAAGATTGGTCCTTACACGTCCTGGTAATCCGTCTGTCCCTGCGGCCTTGTGAATGTTGACCTGTTTAAAAGTCTTGCTCACATCGGCTACAGAGAGCGTGATCACACAGTCGTCCGGAACAGCTGGTGCTCTCATGCATGCTTCAGTGTTGCTTGCCTCGAATCAAGCATAAAAGGCATTTAGCCCATCTGGTAGGCTTGCGTCACTGGGCAGCTTGCGGCTGTGTTTCCCTTTGTAGTCTGTAATAGTTTGCAAGCCCTGCCACATCCGATGAATGTCAGAGCCGGTGTAGTGTGATTCAATCTTAGTCTTGTAATGACGCTTTGCCTGTTTGATGGTTCGCCTGCGGGATTGTTATTATTATTAGTGTCCCACTCCTTGAAAGCGGCAGCTCTAGCCTTTAGCTTGGTGCAGATGTTGCCTGTAATCCATGGCTTCTGGTTGGGATATGTACTGTACGTACGTTCACTGTGTCTTCAGGACCGTACTAAATATGTCTTCCACATTTAAACCAACCCCTCTGAATCAGATAGGTGCGGGGGGGCTGCCTTAATCGACATCCACGTCTTCGGCATCCGGGGAACAGTGTCTTACCTTGTAAGCTCTGGGATTCAATCCAGCAACCTTTCGGTTTCTGGCCCAACGTTCTAATGAAGCCGGTGACTGAGGTGGTATACTCCTCAATGCCATTGGATGAATCCCGGAACATATTCTAGTCTGTGCTATCAAAACAGTTCTGTAGCGTAAAACCTTAACCCTTAACCTTCTAAATTTTACGTTTTGAGCAGCTTTGAAATGTGATGTTTGGAGAAACATGGAACTTATTCTGCAGCGAGACTCAGAGAGCTTGTTGTGCATGCATGCGCTTGTGTGTGTGTTTGTGAATGTGTATGTTTGTGACAGTGGGCACGTGTGCGTAATGTACGTATGTGTGTGTGTGTGTCTGAGCTATAGCCTATCTCTCTGTCCTGCTCAGATAAGGAGAGTGGATAAAAGACAGCCGTCAGCAATTTACTACCTCTTCCACTTCAGCTGCACAGCCAATGAACACCCTGGATCCCTCTCCTCCCTCCCCCTTCCCCCTCCCCCTCCCCTATGTCACACCTTCCCTCCAGTTTATTGTTGTTGCTCTGACAAAGATACTGTAGTGGCTCTTTTGATTCAAACACAAACACAGACGGGGTGAGCGAGGGAAGGTGTTGAGAGAGAGGCAAGAAGAGTGGAAGATCAAAAAGATAAAACAAAGTGAACTCCTCTCTTTCTCTTCTCCCTTCCCTTCTGTTTTTCCTGTGTAAACGCGTGACGTCATCACAGGGTGTTTTTACGGAGAGTTACTGGTGTGTGTGTGTCAGACTGCTGGCTGAGGGTCGGCACTCGTCAGACAGGTTACTGGGGCAAGACATGTGACACCTACTCAAGGAGCAGGTACAGAAAAGCACACACACTGGCTCCACCCTCCTCTGTCAGGTAAACACAGGGCAGATGAGTCAAAGCTTGTCTAAGGTTGACGCAGGTTTCACAGTGTGTTTTTCTTTCGCATTGCTATGAGGTCACAGGGTGTTTTGATGAGCTTGTTGATTGCTGATTTCACAGTAGTAGAAACAAAATCTAATTACCAGGACGTGTTACCGGGATGTCTTACCAGGACGTGTACCCCGAGCATGCGCTGACCAACTGGCAAGTGTCTTCATTGAACCTGTCCCTGACCCAGTCTGTAATATCTACATGTTTCAAACAGACCACCATAGTCCCTCTGCCTAAGAACACCAAGGTAACCTGCCTAAATGACTACACACCCATAGCCATCACATCTGTAGCCATGAAGTGCTTTGAAAGGCTGGTCATGGCTCACAAAAACATCATCTTCCCAGAAACCCTAGACCCACCCTAATTTGCATACCGCCCCAACAGATCCACAGAGAGTGAGGAAAGAAGCCCAGACATGTCCAGGTAGGGACAGTTACAGTCTGACCTTCCACATGTTTTCTACATTGTGATTATAGCTGGTGTAGTCAAGCTCTGGAAGTCTATCTGGTTTAAAATTACTGCTGTAAAGGACATTGACTGTAAGTGTATGTTAAAGTACAGGGTGGTTGTTTTTTCTCTCACTGACCACAGTGGCTTGGGAGTCATGGGAGTGAACTAGTGTGCCTCTCTCAACAGCTGAAAACAAACAGATTTACACCAGGCCAGAGAGAAATAAAGAACCTGGACAAATGTGTGTGTGTTTGTGTGTGTGTGGGTGTGTGGGTGTGTGGGTGTGTGGGTGTGTGTGTGTGTGTGTCAGACCTGGGATAACAATAGTTCAATCGAGTTCAGGAATGGTCCTCGGCGCCAGATGCTGATGAAAGGTAGCCCTTTGCTGGGAAATCCCCCCACTATGGGGAATGGCATTGGGAGGAATGTGAGGAACGTACATTATTGTGCCATGCTTATTGGCTAAAGGTAAATAGGTGAATAACATTCTGCGCATGGCTAATAGGAAGATGTGAAGAACGAGATGCTATGCTGATGATGATACATGTGTATTCATTCCCACTGTAACCATAGAAATGGACACAGAATTAATAATGTTATGCTGATTGATGAAGTTAAATGAGCATTTAGACCAGACTTCCTGTTTAAACCTTCGTAAACAAAAATGTTAACTATGCTTTGTGGAAAGTGACTATTTTTCCAAGGGATGGATGGATGGATGGAAAGATACTTTATTGATCCCCGTGGGGAAATTACTTTATCAAGCAGCAACGAAAAACACAGGGCAGGTGCAATATGCCAGAACGAAAATACACAAAAGACAGATACACGATACATGATACATAGAGCGGCAGTATGAAAAAGTATAAAAATACACAAAGTCTGGAGTGGAAAAACCGATAGAAATGCATTGCATAGTATGAGTGAATGACTGAATATGTACACCATACATTGTTATAGAGTGTTAGGTGAAAAAATGATACAATTATTGCAAGTTGATATAAATTTAAAAAAATATATACATTTGCATGGTTAACTATACAGGTCGATGGTTAACTATACAGGTCGATGGTTAACTATACAGGTTGATGGTTAACTATACAGGTCGATGGTTAACTATACAGGTCGATGGTTAACTATACAGGTCGATGGTTAACTATACAGGTCGATGGCAGAGAAAGATACTTAAATAGCTAAATGCGCGTATGATCTAAGTGAGGGTAGTTTACTTAATATACAGTCAGGAATAGCTACTTTGGAGGTGATTTGAATAGAGATCCCCAAAAAAGTACTACATTTTTCAACTATTTGAATACAGACCTCAGAAAGTAACTACTTTTGTAAACTATTTGAATACAGATCTGAGAAAGCAATTACTTAAATAACATATTTGAATATTGATATTGAAACTATTAGATTGGCTACCGAACTTCATGTTGCAGATAGAAATATGATGAATAGAGTGACTATTCTAATCTAGTCATATTTAATCTACATTTCTATCTAAACATTTTGTAAATGTCCATTCTCCTGAATGTTCATTGCCGCATGTGTACATATCAAGTCAATTAACCAATAATATTTTATATAGATAATTATGAATAAGTTGTGAAGATCAACTACTGTATGACTCTTTCAATATGCCACTGAAAGGGTTGAAAGCTGCAATTAATTTGATGCTACCTGAAAATCCTGCAGAGTAATTCAAAGCCATTTGCAAACATTGCAAACAGCAAGTTGGATGCTTAGCAAAAACAACTTCGAACCTCTTTGTCCATCTAAGGGTAGGTGTTCTTGTTTCAAACACACACACTATACCATCTTTAAAGGGATAGTTTATTCAGAATTCAAACTAACATGATTTTCAACCTACCTTGGCTGTAGTTGATTCAAGTTGGTATATGTAGTTTCCTTTCAACAATTAATAGTGACAGAACGACAGATATATGGGACCCAAAAGCGGACACGGAGGCAGGGATAGGATTGACTGTTTAATAGTAGATATGGGGCAAGACAGGCTCGTAGTCAATGACAGGCAGTGTTGGTAACAGGGTATCAGAATGGCAGTCGTCCAATAAGGGGAGTCAGGCTCGTAGTCGTAGTTCAGGCAGAGTTCGGTACCGGGAATCAGAAGGCTGGCAGTACAGAGGAGTAGACAGGCTCGTAATCCGTAATGCAGGCAGAGTTCGTTTGGCAGCAGATCAGATGGTCGAAGGCACATGAGGGGGCTAGACAGGAACGTAATCCAACAGGCAGGTAGAGGTCCAAATACCGGGAAACAGACTGGCAGAGTTAGTAATACGAGATAGAGTGCTGGAAACGACTGACTAGGCAAGACGATCTGGCAAATGCCAACAGCACCCAAGAGACTAAATACCCACACTGATTAATGCTGGTGATAGGGTGCACCTGGTGTGGGGAGGGGACAAACACAGACAGGTGAAACATATCAGGACATGACAGTACCCCTCCCCCTACGGGCGCCACCTGGCGACCGACCCGGGTGCATACCTGGCTGACCGGGATGTCGCCGATGAAAGTCAGCGATGAGCTCCGGGTCGAGGATGTCCCTGGTAGAGACCCAAGACCGCTCCTCCGGCCCGTAGCCCTCCCAGTCAACCAGGTACTGGAAACCCCGGCCCCGGGGACGGACTCTCAGGAGGCGACGCACCGTCCAAGCAGGTTGGTTGTCAATAACCCGAGGAGGAGGGGCAGGCCTGGGAACAGGAGACAAAGGACAGTGAGAGACAGGTTTAACACGGGACACATGAAAGGTGGGATTAATGCGGAGGGACCGGGGCAACATGAGGCGTATAGCTGAGCGATTGATAACCTGGGAGATCTGATAAGGGCCGATGTAACGGGACGAAAGCTTGCGACTTTCCACCCGAAGGGGCAGATCTCGGGTGGACAGCCACACCCTCTGGCCAACACGGTAGTGGGGAGCCTGGGTCCTGCGACGGTCGGCCTGCCGCCGATACCTGGTATTTGTTCGTAGAAGAACAGCCCGGGCCTTTCTCCAGGTCCGACGGCAGCGCCTAACAAACAGCTGGGCTGACGGGACGCCAACCTCCTCTTCCTGCTCCGAGAACAGCGGAGGCTGGTAGCCCAAGGAGCACTCGAAGGGTGAAAGCCCAGTAGCGGAGGAAGGCAGGGTGTTGCGGGCGTATTCCACCCAAACGAGTTGCCGGCTCCAGGTGGTGGGGTTGTCCGAAACCAGGCAGCGTAGCACAGTCTCTAGATCTTGATTGGCCCGCTCTGATTGGCCGTTAGACTCTGGGTGGAATCCTGAGGACAGGCTGATAGAAGAACCAATAAGGGTACAGAAAGCCCTCCAGAACTGGGAAGTGAACTGAGGGCCCCGGTCGGAGACGATGTCAATGGGTAATCCGTGGATCCTAAAAACGTGCTGCACCATCAGTTGGGCCGTTTCCTTGGCCGATGGCAGCTTAGGCAGGGCGATGAAGTGTGCCGCCTTCGAGAACCGGTCCACAATGGTGAGGATAGCGGTATTGCCATCGGATTGCGGCAGGCCTGTGACAAAATCCAGGGAGATGTGCGACCATGGACGATGAGGGACCGGAAGAGGCTGTAGGAGACCAGCCGGGGCCTGGCGGGGCGTCTTGTTTTGGTTACACACTGTGCATGCAGAGACAAAAGAGGGAACATCCACTCCCATGGTGGGCCACCAAAACCTTCGACGTATAAATGCCAGGGTCCGCCGTGAGCCGGGGTGGCAGGTCAGTTTGGATGAATGACCCCACTCCAGGACTCGGGATCGGACAGAGTCAGGCACGAACAGGCAGCCTGGTGGGCCCCCTCCGGGGTCAGGGCTCAACTGTTGTGCGTTACGCACATCCTCTTCAATACCCCAGACCAAGGACGTAGCCAGACAAGAGGCAGGGAGAATGTGCTCACTACCTTGGGCAGCAGCAGGACTGAACACACGGGAAAGGGCGTCCGGTTTAGTGTTCTTAGAACCAGGTCGATAAGATAGGGTGAAATCAAAGCGGGTAAAAAACAGAGCCCACCTGGCTTGTCGGGCATTGAGCCTCCTGGCTGAGCGTAGATACTCCAGGTTTTTGTGGTCTGTCCACACAAGAAATGGCTGTTCCGCCCCCTCCAGCCAATGTCTCCACTCCTCCAATGCAGTCTTGACCGCCAGCAATTCCCTGTTGCCGACGTCGTAGTTAACCTCAGCAGGTGTCAGACGACGAGAGAGGAATGCGCAGGGGTGCAGCTTCTGGTCGCTGTCCGACCTTTGTGACAAGACGGCCCCCACACCGACATTGGAGGCGTCCACCTCCACCACAAACTGCCGGGCCGGATCTGGATGAATCAAAATCGGGGCTGAGGTGAAGCGCTGTTTGAGGGCAGCGAAAGCCTGGGCGGCTTGGGGGGACCATACAAAGTTCACCTTAGTCGAGGTTAAGGCAGTGAGTGGGGCTGCCAAAATACTGTAATTACGTATGAATCGCCGATAAAAATTGGCGAACCCCAGGAAACGTTGCAGATCCAGGCGTGAAGAGGGTTGTGGCCAATCAGTGACGGCTTGGACCTTGCCTGGATCCATTCGGATGCTACCCGCAGCCACTATGTAACCCAGGAAAGGAATGACAGATCGATGGAATTCACACTTCTCTGCTTTCACAAACAGTTGGTTCTCTAATAATCGTTGAAGGACCTGTCTTACGTGTGCCGTGTGTTCCTGGGCTGAGTGGGAAAAAATCAAGATATCGTCCAAATACACAAAAACAAACCGATTAATCATGTCCCGGAGTACGTCGTTTACCAGAGCCTGGAAGACAGCGGGAGCGTTAGTCAACCCGAATGGCATCACCAGGTATTCATAGTGCCCACTAGCAGTGTTAAACGCTGTCTTCCATTCATCCCCTTCTCGTATCCGTACCAGGTGGTAGGCGTTTCGGAGATCCAGTTTAGAGAATATTGTGGCTCCTTGGAGCAGCTCAAAGGCGGAGGCGAGCAGTGGAAGTGGGTAACGGTTTTTCACCGTAATGTCGTTCAGGCCCCGGTAATCAATGCATGGGCGTAGGGTCTTATCCTTCTTGGCCACGAAGAAAAACCCCGCCCCAGCAGAAGAGGATGATGGCCGAATAATCCCAGCCCTGAGGGAGGTTTCCACATAATCCGCCATGGCCTTAGTTTCCGGACCGGACAGGGAGTACAGACGTCCACGGGGGGGTGATGTGCCTGGATGGAGGTCTATGGCACAGTCATATGGCCGATGAGGTGGTAACGAGGTAGCCCGAGACTTATTGAAGACCTCCCTTAGATCCCAGTATTCGGAAGGGACAGACGACACATCGATGTCCTCTGTGGAATGTGAAACCTGTCTGTTCAGAACATGCGGAGCAGCCTTCAGACAATGAGCAAGGCAAAAAGGGCTCCAGTTAATAACAGAACCAGTAGTCCAGTCGATGTGAGGGTTGTGCTTGACAAGCCAAGAATGGCCTAACACAATCGGAGTGTTAGGAGAATGTAAGGGCAGGAACTGGATCTCCTCCCTGTGGTTACCAGACAGGATTAGAGTGACGGGCACCGATATCTGAGACATCCGCCCAATAGAACGACCGTCCAGGGCTGTGGCCTCGATGTGCGTGTTTAGAGGGCGTGAGGGAATGCCTAACTTAACCAGAAGTGAACTATCAATGAAGCAATCGTCAGCCCCTGAATCCATAAGGACATTTACTTTCAGGGTTTGGGAACCCCAAATAATAGTGGCTGGAAAAGGAAAACGAACCGGGGAAACCCACGGGGTTTTAGTTTGACTCACCCGTATTCCTGCTGTTACGGATGAGCCCGCCCTTTTTAACGGACAACCGGCTGCATAATGTCCTTTCTCTCCACAGTAGAGGCAGCTGCGACTGTCAATCCTGCGTCGACGTTCCTCGGGCGTCAGCTGTGCCCTCCTTATTTGCATGGGTTCAGACGCAAGGATCTCGGACGCCCTCGGTGGTTCCCGGAAGAATTCGGGTGATTCTGGCAGTCCCGTTGACGCTCTACCACCCGGTCCGCCGAAATGCGGAAGTGCCTGAGCAGGACGACGATTTTCTCTCTCTCGATTTCGTTCCTGAAGTCTACTTCCTATACGCATGGCCATGGAGATGAGACTATCTAAACTGGGAGGCACCTCTCGGGCGGCGAGCTCATCTTTAATGGAATCACATAATCCATCATAAAATGCATCGAGCAGAGCCTCTGAATTCCATGAGCACTCCGCTGCCAGGGTCCGGAATTTAATGGAGTAATCCGACACGCTGCTAGTCCCCTGTTTTAGATTTAACAGCTGACGTGCCGCTTCTCTGCCAGATAATGGAGCGTCGAAAACTTTTTTTACCTCCGCAGTAAACGCTGCCAGGCTGTAACAGACTGGAAGTTGCTGGTCCCAGATCGGCGTAGCCCAGACCAGGGCTCGCCCCGTCATCATGGTTATCATATATGCGACCCGTGACTTCTCTGTGGGAAAGGAGGATGGCTGCAGCTCAAAGATACGCGAGCATTGGGACAAAAACGGACCACAATAACTCGAATCACCTGAGAACCGTTCGGGAGCAGGTAAGTGCGGCTCTCTTAGGGATACCGGGGAAGGTGTTGGATTGCTGGGTATAGGTGGGACAGGAGACGGGGGGGAAGCTCTCTGTGCCGGTAGTGCCAGTGTTAATCTCTCCAAGTGTTGGAGCAGGCATTCGGTGACCCGCTGCTGGTTATCTCTCTGCTCACGGATTTCCTCTGCTATTGAACGTAGCACCTCCTCGTGTCGACCCACAATAACCTCTTGGTGGGCTATTGCGTTCTGTAGCTGAGTCAACGCCGCTGGGTCCGTCATGGCCAGATCGTTCTGACAGAACGACAGATATATGGGACCCAAAAGCGGACACGGAGGCAGGGATATGATTGACTGTTTAATAGTAGATATGGGGCAAGACAGGCTCGTAGTCAATGACAGGCAGTGTTGGTAACAGGGTATCAGAATGGCAGTCGTCCAATAAGGGGAGTCAGGCTCGTAGTCGTAGTTCAGGCAGAGTTCGGTACCGGGAATCAGAAGGCTGGCAGTACAGAGGAGTAGACAGGCTCGTAATCCGTAATGCAGGCAGAGTTCGTTTGGCAGCAGATCAGATGGTCGAAGGCACATGAGGGGGCTAGACAGGAACGTAATCCAACAGGCAGGTAGAGGTCCAAATACCGGGAAACAGACTGGCAGAGTTAATAATACGAGATAGAGTGCTGGAAACGACTGACTAGGCAAGACGATCTGGCAAATGCCAACAGCACCCAAGAGACTAAATACCCACACTGATTAATGCTGGTGATAGGGTGCACCTGGTGTGGGGAGGGGACAAACACAGACAGGTGAAACATATCAGGACATGACAAATAGTCATATTGTGTTACTGCTAGCATTCTCAGTAACACTTAACATTACACTGTTCTGAGTAATACAACATTTGGAGCATAATGTTATTAGCATGTTGTTAAATAATACTGTGCTAATTGCATTTGAATTGCATAGCAATGAGCTGAGAGTTTTTGTAACTACTGTACACAAGAGGAATAGTGACTGTTCCTTATTCCACAGGTTGGTCTAATCCTGAATGCTGATTGGTTAAAACCGCATTCCAGCCGGTGTCTATTCCACAAGTTACCACTGGGTAAATCTATGACGTTAAAATGCCTGTTTACTCTGATCCATCAGACTGACCAATCCACTGTAGTAATGAAGGAGTCGGGGGGAGACAGACAGAAAGACAGCGTTTCTCAGCCAGTCAAAATCATGAATCACCTGGCATAATGTTTATGGATATATATACAAAGAAATGTAAATTGAAAATAGGTAAAATGAAACAAAGTGCTGCTAATTTGCGGTTTTTCCATCTTCAGTTAGAAGTGATAGTGTTAGCTGTGTTGTTGGCTAGCTCCTCTGAACAACAGTGTCCTGATGAGTCAGCACATTCTCTATACCAGGAGAAATCAAGCCTCATTAGCTCATTGTTATGGATGTATCCAAATAAATGTCACTAGAAAACAGCTTAAACAAATGCAAATGCAACTACTTTGCTGTTATTCTGTCTGCACTTTTTGACTGTAAATTAGCCGTAGTTGGCTAGCTAGCAAGCAAGGGGTAAGAACGTTGCCAGCCAGTATGGCAATGGAACATTAAGAATGAACGACTGGGTCACGTCCATAGATACAGAACAAAAAGACTGAATGACTGGGTCACGTCCATAGATTCAGAACAAAAAGACTGAATGACTGGGTCACGTCTATAGATTCAGAACAAAAAGACTGAACGACTGGGTCACGTCCATAGATTCAGAACAAAAAGACTGAACTACTGGGTCACGTATATAGATACAGAACAAAAAGACTGAACGACTGGGTCGCGTCCATAGATTCAGAACAAAAAGACTGAACGACTGGGTCACGTCTATAGATTCAGAACAAAAAGAATGAACGACTGGGTCACGTCTATAGATTCAGATCAAAAAGACTGAACGACTGGGTCACGTCTATAGATTCAGAACAAAAAGACTGAACGACTGGGTCACGTCCATAGATTCAGAACAAAAAGACTGAACGACTGGGTCACGTCCATAGATTCAGAACAAAAAGACTGAACGACTGGGTCGCGTCCATAGATTCAGAACAAAAAGACTGAACGACTGGGTCACGTCTATAGATTCAGAACAAAAAGAATGAACGACTGGGTCACGTCTATAGATTCAGATCAAAAAGACTGAACGACTGGGTCACGTCTATAGATTCAGAACAAAAAGACTGAACGACTGGGTCACGTCTATAGATTCAGAACAAAAAGACTGAACGACTGGGTCACGTCCATAGATTCAGAACAAAAAGACTGAACGACTGGGTCACGTCTATAGATTCAGAACAAAAAGACTGAACTACTAGGTCACGTCTATAGATTCAGAACATAGAAAATAGTTGCCTTTGATTGAAACTATGTAAACTATATTAGACTACTTCTAGTTTTTTTTAAAGTTGGTCTTTTCAAATAAACTACCAAATACAACTATTTTCTGCCTAGGTCTGATGTGTAGAATATGTTTTATGACAGACACTTCTATGTTTACCAGTGTACTTTCCAGACCTAACAAACTGTTTTGTACTGTCTTGAGCTAACACCACACATGGTTTTAGTGTATATTTACGACTGTCAAAGGGTCAACTAAAAGGTACACACAGTGCTGGTTGTTCTTGTCAATGCAAAACAGATGAAATTATCTGGAGGCCTACTACAAAACAGATGAAATTATCTGGAGGCCTACTACAAAACAGATGAAATTATCTGGAGGCCTACTACAAAACAGATGAAATTATCTGGAGGCCTACTACAAAACAGATGGAATTATCTGGAGGCCTACTACAAAACAGATGAAATTATCTGGAGGCCTACTACAAAACAGATGAAATTATCTGGAGGCCTACTACAAAACAGATGAAATTATCTGGAGGCCTACTACAAAACAGATGAAATTAGCTGGAGGCCTACTACAAAACAGATGAAATTATCTGGAGGCCTACTACAAAACAGATGAAATTAGCTGGAGGCCTACTACAAAACAGATGAAATTATCTGGAGGCCTACTACAAAACAGATGAAATTATCTGGAGGCCTACTACAAAACAGATGAAATTATCTGGAGGCCTACTACAAAACAGATGAAATTATCTGGAGGCCTACTACAAAACAGATGAAATTAGCTGGAGGCCTACTACAAAACAGATGAAATTATCTGGAGGCCTACTACAAAACAGATGAAATTAGCTGGAGGCTAACCTACTTCCTGGTAATAGTATTTCTGAGTTGTGTTTACTAATTCTTCAGAAGTGTGCGTTGATTGATGTGTTTTATTAATTAAGAGTTAGAGGTAAACTTTACGTTGAATGAGCAGCACTGCAGATATTATGATGAGCAAGATACGAAGACTTCAAAGAGTATCTGTGCATGTGTACAGGTTCGCTTCATGCTCTTACAACGTGGTGGTAGACACAACGTGGTGGTAGACACAACGTGGTAGCCACAACGTGGTAGACACAACGTGGTAGCCACAACGTGGTAGACACAACGTGGTAGCCACAACGTGGTAGCCACAACGTGGTAGACACAACGTGGTAGACACAACGTGGTAGGCACAACGTGGTAGGCACAACGTGGTAGACACAACGTGGTAGACACAACGTGGTAGGCACAACGTGGTAGGCACAACGTGGTAGACACAACGTGGTAGACACAACGTGGTAGACACAACGTGGTAGGCACAACGTGGTAGGCACAACGTGGTAGGCACAACCAATAGAGAATAGAGTAATACATTAAAAAACATATTTCCAATGTGGTCCTTGTGTGTGCATGTTTGTGTGTGTGTGCATGTTTGTGTGTGTGTGCATGTTTGTGTGTGTGTGTGCATGTTTGTGTGTGTGTGCATGTTTGTGTGTGTGTGTGCATGTTTGTGTGTGTGTGTGTGTGTGTGTGTGTTACATACAGAAGTGTGTGTATTTCTGAAGTACTATCAGTTCTATGAGTATGTATTTACTACTGGCATGAATAGCGTCCTTACACCCCCTCCCCCCCCCCCCACATCACACTTGTAATTAGTCATGTGGTCGGTGGAGTGTGTGTGTGTTGATGTGACAGTTTGGCGGTTGGTTGGGGGTATGAGAGGGGCAGGCTTGGTCTATTCAGTGGGGATTGGTCCTTTGTATTGGCAAGGGGCCCTGGCCTGGACTGCTGGAGAGTGCTGCCATACACAAAGAGACACAGAATGTAGAGAGAGAGAGAGAGAGAGAGAGAGAGAGAGTGTGCAGATGAGTTGAGGATGTGGAGGTTTGTGTGTTCAAATGGCAACAAGCTTTCAGTCTCACGGCAGAATTAGACATCCATCCATGTTTCTCAAACATCACATGTTATTATTTATTATACAGTAGTGTTTAAGGTTAAGTTTAGGCATTAGTGCTGAATTCTTAACGTTAGGGTTAAGTTTAGGCATTAATTCCAAAATATTAAGGTTAGGTATTAACTCTGAATGGTTAAGGTTTGGAATTGGCTTAAAACAAAAATCAAAAACAACTTTCTATCACTGGATTCGAACATGTAACCTTATGCACCAGAGGTGAACTCTGAATGGTTAAGGTAAGGGTTAAAGTTTGGGATAAGTTTAGAAAAAAAATCGCAAAAACTACTTTTTATCACTGGATTCGAACATGCAAACTTTTGTACTTGAAGAGAACAGCGTTTACTGTTGCCCCTAGTGGGCGGGTTTCAACACCACCCCGAATCCCTCAGACATGGATCCACATCTAATACTGACTTGTTTCACAGGTGACCTGGTTGCTGAACACATAGACCTACAGTATGAGTGAGGAGATGGTTATAGCCTACTGGTATAAATGGGCAAAATGTCAGTATTGAATAACCTAATATTATAAAATAAACCCTGTCTTAATTTAAGTTACTTAGAATTATTTAAAATGCTAAATGTAATAACTGAATTAGTCTATATTTATATCATAGCGTTACATAATGTGTTTTCTTTGGCAAAAACAACTGAAAGGCACTCTCCATTTTCAAAAATGTGTTTATTAAAATGAATCCATGGCATGACCAGGGGCATGACTCCAACGGCACATTTTAGCATGGGCTCCACCTCCTCTCCAAAACAAATGTTGATTTCTTTGTACAGCTGCTATTTGGGTCCTAAAACACACTCGACTTCATTATGTTCACTTCTTTACTTTCGAGCTCAACACCACGCGTTGTGTGTGTGTGAGTGTGAGTGTGAGTGTGAGAGTGTGAGTGTGTGAGTGTGTGTGTGTGTGTGTGTGAGTGTGTGTGTGAGTGTGTGTGTGTGTGTGTGTGTGTGTGTGTGAGTGTGAGTGTGTGTGTGTGTGTGTGAGTGTGTGTGTGAGAGTGTGAGTGTGAGTGAGAGTGAGAGTGTGAGTGTGAGTGTGTGAGTGTGAGTGTGTGTGTGTGTGTGTGTGTGTGTGTGTGTGCGCACGGCCAGCCCCCAGCTTTGCCTCACGGTCATGTGTGGACTTGTAATTTGCTGACGAGCGACTGTTCTTCACTTGAGCAGACGAAACACACACCCGCTCTCTCTCACACACATACTGTAGTATGCATTGGGGACGAGGAAGGGCTCAAATAACCGCTGAGGACTATGATTTCTGACCGGACTTAGTTCGATTTCTCTCTGTAAACCTCGGTGTTTGATTCTGGGTGAGGATTACAATGGAGAATGTTAAAGTAATTTACGCAGTAGCGGTTGTTCCAAAGACATGTTCTGTCTGTGGCTCCCAATGCGTAGATCGTCAGGTAGCCTGAGGAGACACAGCTTGAAATCCTCGTCGGGAATCTGACATTACTTTGCTGATACAATGTGTTGTTGGTGGGATGCTTGCAGATGATTCCAGTAGACGACCTCGTCTTTTACTGACCACTTCAATATGCTCCATTTCGCAGGAAGACTTGTGACGTGTTTAGTCTAAGGCTATCAATCACAGTCGTAGGCTATTTTGTCAAAATACACAAAATCGAATCTACTTTTATTAAAAACGAATAATCTATGATTGTATAAATGTACACTATATTGTAGTGTATTTACAATAGGGGTCATGTAGCTGGGTTAGGTTCCAGACAGTAGGCTAGCTCTACAGTCAACGTTTAACAGTTAAATGATGTAGCATATTATTTGTTAAAATGTAACGTTTGGCTTGCTTACACTCAGCCTTAGATACGCAATGAATAGACTGCCAAAATAGTTACTTCTGTGCGCCTGTCATGTTAGCCTACGAGTTGTCTTTTACACAATTTCCCACATAGCGACAACCATATGACACATGAATACTGTTATAACCTAGACTACTGAACTAACATCAGCTATGAAGCACAGCCCAGTATTCAGATGGACATTGACATAGTATGACTTCGCAGCGCTGTGGTCGTTCATGCAGTCAGGAGAAAGGCGAGAGTTTTAGAAATACATGTTTATGGGAGAGTTTGGAAAAAGGTGATTTTCTCACGGGGATGTGATCGACAGTTCTGTCCCCAAAATGAGCGCCCTGTTGTCAAGGCAAACCATCTCAATTAAATTACCTCGCCTGTCTGTCAGCTGCTGTAACATAATTTACTTTCCTGCCTAGAAGACACTCGTGGGATTGCTCTTCCAACGGTTCCAAGTTGGAGACAGTTGTCCTCATCACATCTGTCACGTGCCATACTAGTCTATGGTTAATGAGTAAGCTATTTCGTTTTTAGTTGTTTTCACTTCTAAAAGTGAACAAGAGTGCAATAGGCATAGGCTCCAATCTGTGAAAATGCTACTTGAATAATGACATTGAAATTGTAGTGTAGTGTAGGCCTATCTATTTATCAATGTTCTTCCGTGGGACATGTCATCCCCAAAAGAGTCAACATTCCCGCAGCGCTTAGCCTAGTTCAATACAGAATGCGCGTGTTGTGTTGGTGTCCAGTTTCTTTTGAAACATTTTCAAGTGAAAACGGTTCAACCATTGGAACCGCAAGACGAACGCGTTTGCTTGCGTATCATAATATTATAGTCTATTTTTAGGAAGAAGAAGAAACCAGCTCGAGCCCCCGTCTGTAATTAAAGGGCGCGCAGGGTCCAATCTGGGTGGTGCGTGTTTACCGTGCCGTGTAACTGTAAAACCGGCCCGGGATTCATCCGACTCTGGTTGAGCATGACGAGTTTTATAGGGGGAATGAGTGTTTTCTTTTTTCAGAGATTGCTGTGGTAAAACAAATCCCCTGATACCAGTGGATTAAGCCATATAAACTGGACTGTTACCTCAATTATATACGGGGGTAGAGTCACTTCATGTACAGTGTTTTGCAACAGCTGTGGGCAAATCAATCAAAGAGACACAGGATTTGGAAGATTGTCTGGTTATTTGAAGGTTAGGGCTACAATGGCCTGATTATGTGAACGTTTCAGTTTACTTATATGATGGTTATGAAGAACAAGTGCCATAATGAAAGGCATCTACAGCACTTGACTGCATGGTGTCTGTTTCCCTCAGACCTCACTGCCTGAAATACTCTACATACCTCCGCTGACAGAGACAGAGAGAGAAAGACAGAGAGATGGGCTTAGGGACCAGAGAGAGGTCATAGACTTAAGTATAGTTTTCAGTTGTCAGTAGTGTGTAAAGTATATCAGTGTGAGTGTGTGGGAGTCGGGTTGCATGATGTATGTGTGTAATGTTGTGTTCTCCAGCTAGTTTTGTGCTGTTATGATATAAAGATAATGACAATGATTATAACAATAGTAACACAACATATTTGTCAAGTCTCTCTCTCTGTCTCCATATCCTTTACCTGACTGTCTAACACTAAACCCCTCTCTCTCTGTCTCCATATCCTTTACCTGACTGTCTAACACTAAACCCCTCTCTCTCTGTCTCCATATCCTTTACCTGACTGTCTAACACTAAACCCCTCTCTCTCTGTCTCCATATCCTTTACCTGACTGTCTAACACTAAACCCCTTTCTCTCTGTCTCCATATCCTTTACCTGACTGTCTAACACTAAACCCCTTTCTCTCTGTCTCCATATCCTTTACCTGACTGTCTAACACTAAACCCCTTTCTCTCTGTCTCCATATCCTTTACCTGACTGTCTAACACTAAACCCCTTTCTCTCTGTCTCCATATCCTTTACCTGACTGTCTAACACTAAACCCCTCTCTCTCTGTCTCCATATCCTTTACCTGACTGTCTAACACTAAACCCCTCTCTCTCTGTCTCCATATCCTTTACCTGACTGTCTAACACTAAACCCCTTTCTCTCTGTCTCCATATCCTTTACCTGACTGTCTAACACTAAACCCCTTTCTCTCTGTCTCCATATCCTTTACCTGACTGTCTAACACTAAACCCCTTTCTCTCTGTCTCCATATCCTTTACCTGACTGTCTAACACTAAACCCCTTTCTCTCTGTCTCCATATCCTTTACCTGACTGTCTAACACTAAACCCCTCTCTCTCTGTCTCCATATCCTTTACCTGACTGTCTAACACTAAACCCCTTTCTCTCTGTCTCCATATCCTTTACCTGACTGTCTAACACTAAACCCCTCTCTCTCTGTCTCCATATCCTTTACCTGACTGTCTAACACTAAACCCCTCTCTCTCTGTCTCCATATCCTTTACCTGACTGTCTAACACTAAACCCCTTTCTCTCTGTCTCCATATCCTTTACCTGACTGTCTAACACTAAACCCCTTTCTCTCTGTCTCCATATCCTTTACCTGACTGTCTAACACTAAACCCCTTTCTCTCTGTCTCCATATCCTTTACCTGACTGTCTAACACTAAACCCCTTTCTCTCTGTCTCCATATCCTTTACCTGACTGTCTAACACTAAACCCCTTTCTCTCTGTCTCCATATCCTTTACCTGACTGTCTAACACTAAACCCCTTTCTCTCTGTCTCCATATCCTTTACCTGACTGTCTAACACTAAACCCCTTTCTCTCTGTCCTCCAGGAGACTAGGTGGTGGTGGTGCCCATGGGTCCCGTCATGCCCCCAAGTAAGAAGCCTGAGGTGACTGGCATAAGTGTAGCCAGCGCCAGCCTGTCCCACCTCTACCAGACCGGCTCGCTGTCCCGCGCCCTGCAGGAGGCTGAGGAACTCGACCTGGTCCTCCCCGTCCACCTGGCCATACCCTTGGCACCCCTTCCTGGTGGGGCCGCTAAAACCGAGAAAGGCACCGCCACCCCGGGTCTGGAGGACGAGGAGTTGACCAACCTCAACTGGCTCCACGAGAGCAAGAACCTGCTCAACAGCTTCGGAGACCCCGTGCTACGCAGCGTCAGCCCCGTGGGCGGCGAGGGGGGCGGTGGCAGTACCCGCGGCGATGGGGACCACGACGACACCCCGCCGTCGCCGTCGATGGTGGGCGGGGACCTTCCATACGACGCCCAGCGTAACCCCAACTGTAAGCCGCCCTATTCATTCAGCTGTCTGATTTTCATGGCGATTGAGGACGCTCCGTCCAAGAGGCTGCCCGTGAAGGAGATATACAACTGGATCCTGGAACACTTCCCCTACTTCCTTAACGCTCCCACGGGCTGGAAGAACTCTGTCAGGCATAACCTGTCCCTCAATAAGTGCTTCAAGAAGGTGGACAAGGACAGGAGCCAGGTAAGAAGTAGGAGGAGGAGGAGTAGGAGGAGTAGGAGGAGTAGGAGGAGGAGGAGGAGTAGGAGGAGTAGGAGGAGGAGGAGTAGGAGGAGTAGAGGAGTAGGAGGAGTAGGAGGAGTAGAAGGAGTAGGAGGAGTAGGAGGAGTAGAAGGAGTAGGAGGATGAGTAGGAGGAGTAGGAGGAGTAGGAGGAGTAGAAGGAGTAGGAGTAGGGGGAGTAGGAGGATAGGAGGAGGAGTAGGAGTAGGAGGAGTAGGAGGAGTAGGAGCAGTAGAAGGAGTAGGAGGAGTAGGAGAAGTAGGAGGAGCACACATAAATTAATGTAGCATGCATGCACACACGTGTACTGATGCATACATACACATTCACATGACATGGGAACAGGACTCCCGCGGATTCTGTTCTAAAGTCAAGTTCGGGACAAGATCAACAGTCCACAGGAACTACAGTGGGGAGAACAAGTATTTGATACACTGACGATTTTGCAGGTTTTCCTACTTACAAAGCATGTAGAAGTCTGTAATTTGTATCATAGGTACTCTTCAACTGTGAGTGACGGAATCTAAAACAAAAATCCAGAAAATCACATTGTATTGATTGATTTGTAAGTAATTCATTTGCATTTTATTGCATGACATAAGTATTTGATACATCAGAAAAGCAGAACTTAATATTTGGTACAGAAACCTTTGTTTGTAATTACAGAGATCATATGTTTCCTGTAGTTCTTGACCAGGTTTGCACACACTGCAGCAGGGATTTTGGCCCACTCCTCCATACAGATCCTTCAGGTTTCAGGGCTGTCGCTGGGCAATACGGACTTTCAGCTCCCTCCAAAGATTTTCTATTGGGTTCAGGTCTGGAGACTGGCTAGGCCACTCCAGGACCTTGAGATGCTTCTTACGGAGCCACTCCTTAGTTGCCCTGGCTGTGTGTTTCGGGTCGTTGTCATGCTGGAAGACCCAGCCACGACCCATCTTCATGCTCTTACTGAGGGAAGGAGGTTGTTGGCCAAGATCTCGCGATACATGGCCCCATCCATCCTCCCCTCAATACGGTGCAGTCGTCCTGTCCCCTTTGCAAAAAAGCATCCCCAAAGAATGATGTTTCCACCTCCATGCTTCACGGTTGGGATGGTGTTCTTGGGGTTGTACTCATCCTTCTTCTTCCTCCAAACACGGCGAGTGGAGTTTAGACCAAAAAGCTCTATTTTTGTCTCATCAGACCACATGACCTTCTCCCATTCCTCCTCTGGATCATCCAGATGGTCATTGGCAAACTTCAGACGGGCCTGGACATGCGCTGGCTTGAGCAGGGGGACCTTGCGTGCGCTGCAGGATTTTAATCCATGACGGCGTAGTGTGTTACTAATGGTTTTCTTTGAGACTGTGGTCCCAGCTCTCTTCAGGTCATTGACCAGGTCCTGCAGTGTAGTTCTGGGCTGATCACTCACCTTCCTCATGATCATTGATGCCCCACGAGGTGAGATCTGGCATGGTGCCCCAGACCGAGGGAGATTGACCGTCATCTTGAACTTCTTCCATTTTCTAATAATTGCGCCAACAGTTGTTGCCTTCTCACCAAGCTGCTTGCCTATTGTCCTGTAGCCCATCCCAGCCTTGTGCAGGTCTACAATTTTATCCCTGATGTCCTTACACAGCTCTCTGGTCTTGGCCATTGTGGAGAGGTTGGAGTCTGTTTGATTGAGTGTGTGGACAGGTGTCTTTTATACAGGTAACGAGTTCAAACAGGTGCAGTTAATACAGGTAATGAGTGGAGAACAGGAGGGCTTCTTAAAGAAAAACTAACAGGTCTGTGAGAGCCGGAATTCTTACTGGTTGGTAGGTGATCAAATACTTATGTCATGCAATAAAATGCAAATTAATTATTTAAAAATCATACAATTAGATTTTCTGGATTTTTGTTTTAGATTCCGTCACTCACAGTTGAAGAGTACCTATGATAAAAATTACAGACTTCTACATGCTTTGTAAGTAGGAAAACCTGCAAAATCGGCAGTGTATCAAATACTTGTTCTCCCCACTGTATGTCATGTGTGGAGCATTTAATAAAAAAACAACAACTGTGTAGGCTAGGCCTAATATAGTTTAATATATAGTCATTTCCCCCCTTGCGCCTCGCTCCAGTTGAAGCCAGTCACTCTATGCTACCTCAGATGCCAATCTACGTCAGTAGGCTAAATGATGAAGCCTTCAATAGAGCAATTGCAACGTCTTGTTGCAGCCAAGAAGCCATCTCTATTATTAACATTAGAGCCAAGGAAAGAGTGATGTTTT
>CM042406.1:685000-710000 GCA_023634145.1 Thymallus thymallus
TAACACACTACGCCGCCAGGGACTCAAATCCTGCAGTGCCAGATGTGTCCCCCTGCTTAAGCCAGTTCATGTCCAGGCCCGTCTGAAGTTTGCTAGAGAGCATTTGGATGATCCAGAAGAGGATTGGGAGAATGTCATATGGTCAGATGAAACCAAAATAGAACTTTTTGGTAAAAACTCAACTCGTCGTGTTTGGAGGAGAAAGAATGCTGAGTTGCATCCAAAGAACACCATACCTACTGTGAAGCATGGGGGTGGAAACATCATGCTTTGGGGCTGTTTTTCTGCAAAGGGACCAGGACGACTGATCCGTGTAAAGGAAAGAATGAATGGGGCCATGTATCGTGAGATTTTGAGTGAAAACCTCCTTCCATCAGCAAGGGCATTGAAGATGAAACGTGGCTGGGGTCTTTCAGCATGACAATGATCCCAAACACACCGCCCGTGCAACGAAGGAGTGGCTTCGTAAGAAGCATTTCAAGGTCCTGGAGTGGCCTAGCCAGTCTCCAGATCTCAACCCCATAGAAAATCTTTGGAGGGAGTTGAAAGTCTGTGTTGCCCAGCGACAGCCCTGAAACATCACTGCTCTAGAGGAGATCCGCATGGAGGAATGGGCCAAAATACCAGCAACAGTGTGTGAAAACCTTGTGAAGACTTACAGAAAACGTTTGACCTCTGTCATTGCCAACAAAGGGTATATAACAAAGTATTGAGATAAACTTTTGTTATTGGCCAAATACTTATTTTCCACCATCATTTGCAAATACATTCATTAAAAATCCTACAATGTGATTTTCTGGATTTTTTTTACTCATTTTGTCTCTCATAGTTGAAGTGTACCTATGATGAAAATTACAGGCCTCTCTCATCTTTTTAAGTGGGAGAACTTGCACAATTGGTGGCTGACTAAATACTTTTTTGCCCCACTGTATCCCTCCTAGCTGTTACTGCATATTGTCCACAAGTTAGCATATCTATAACGACCTATAACAAGTTCAGCTGGTTGTCATGACATGATTGATATGAGATTTAAGGAGAAAACCTTCAATAAAAATGTGAGTGTGTGCTGCACGCGTGTGTATGTGTGGCTGTGTGCACCTGCATAATAGCCAGCTCTGGCCAGGGAAGGGACATCATATCCCATAATCCCAGTGTTTACCTAGCGAGCGCTGGAACAAATCATTTAGCTTTAGCCTAGCTCCCTGGAGTCCTGGAGCCCTGGAGTCCTGGAGTCTTGGAGCCCTGGAGTCCTGGAGCCCTGGAGTCCTGGAGCCTAGAGAGAAGAGTAATATTAGCGGTTATCCGCCTAGCCTAGCACTGCCTTTAAGATCAATAGTGTAGATGTCTGTGTTTAGCACCTGATATCAGCTGTCCCTCTGTGCAGACCGGTCGCTCCAGTAGACAGGGGCAGAGGCAGTCAGTCACAAGTTCACATACACACACACCCGGGTACACACACGCTCATTCTTTCTCTCACAATCTCTCTTTCAATATCTCTCGCACACACACGGCTGTCTGATATCAAGTCACTGAGCCCAAGGTCATGGCTATTGATTTAACCAGAACACAGAGCAGTGCAGATTCTGACACACCATACCACTGTTCCAGAGAGAGAGAGGATGGTTTGTTTTGGGCGACTATGTCATCTGTTGAAATGACAGACTTTTGACATTGTGAATGCCATTTGGCTCTATCCTTGTTCCCAGCCGATCTGGTTGCTAGATGTGTTGCAATGAGACGACCTGTCCCTCTCATTGGGTATTCTATTCTATTCATCTACCCTATATGTTATATTCTACCCTATATGTTATATTCTACCCTATATGTTATATTCTACCCTATATGTTATATTCTACCCTATATGTTATATTCTACCCTATATGTTATATTCTACCCTATATGTTATATTCTACCCTATATGTTATATTCTACCCTTTATGTTATATTCTACCCTATATGTTATATTCTACCCTATATGTTATATGCTACCCTATATGTTATATTCTACCCTATATGTTATATTCTACCCTATATGTTATATTCTACCCTATATGTTATATTCTACCCTATATGTTATATTCTACCCTATATGTTATATTCTACCCTATATGTTATATTCTACTATATTTCTACTGGAAAGTAGAAATCCTCAACGCATCCCTTCCTCACCCTGTAGCACCACACACACACACACACACACACACACACACACACACACACACACACACACACACACACACACACACACACACACACACACACACACACACACACTACACACACACACACACTACACACACACACACTACACACACACACACACACACCCACACACACACACACACACAATAACACACACACACACAGAGGCAAAGCACCTCTCCCAGGTATGTAAAGCTCAGAGTGAAATAGAGTAGAATCAGTCTTATCTGACCTCATTAACCAAACCTTGAACAAAAAGAGAGAGATGGAGCGAAGGAGAGAAAAAAGAGAGACGTGTTATTTTACCTGGTGCTGATACTGTGACAAACACACATACAGATAGCTGTCAGGGAAAATATGCTTAGAAGGGGGAGGAAGGGGGAGGAAGGGGGAGGAAGGGGGTGTGTGTTGGACTGTGGGACTCTGTGATCTCTGGTGGATATGTACTGTACAATAATACGCTATGGAAATAAATACATAATTTATCGACCTCACGTGGCAAATGGAGAATCTTGTTATTGTGAATCTGTAAAAACAACTGTTCATTGCACTAATTTTCTCTCTCTCTCTTTCTTGCTCTCTCTCTTCTCTCTCACTCTCTCTACAGAGCATAGGGAAGGGGTCCTTGTGGTGTGTAGACCCTGAGTACAGGCAAAATTTGATTCAGGCGTTGAAGAAGACACCTTACCACCCTCACGCCCAGGTCTTCTCTACACCCCCCACCTCTCCTCAGGCATATCAGAGGTAAGACATGCACATACGCACACATACGCACACACACACACACACACACGCACACACACACACACACACGCACACACACCGCCCCCGGCATATCAGAAGTACAGTATAAAAGGCAGACAGACATGGTAACTAGTGATCCACCCCCCTGCCTGGTCTCTCCCTCCCCTCACATGACACCCTACTGTGGACTGGTTAACAACGCTGCCTCAGGACACACCAGACCAGAGAGAGAGGAGGGAGGAGTGTTAATGTCAAACAGTCAGGAGAGTGTGAGAGAGAGAGAGAGAGAGAGGGGGAGAGAGAGAGAGAGAGAGAGAGAGAGAGAGAGAGAGAGAGAGAGAGAGAGAGAGAGAGAGAGAGAGAGAGAGAGAGAGAGAGAGAGAGAGAGACTGCCATCTCCCTCCTCTTTGGTTCTCTGTGGTGTGTCCACTGATGTGTGTGTGTCCAGTCCTCTGTTGAACAGAGCAGAGTGGTGTTGGGTCAGAGCCTAGCGTAGCGGAGGCAGCCGAGTGTGCAGGACACTGTAATGGCTTCACTGTAAAACCCATCATCCTTAACAGGATGTGGAACAAATGGGGGGTCAGGGAGGGATAAGGAGAGAGAAGAAGAAGAGATGTTCTCCCAAATATCAGGGATTTTAGTTATACTCTTCCAAAGATAGAGGCATGGGAATAACATGGCCATTGTTATGCACAGTGGGAAATTCACTCTGTAGCAGTATAACTGGAATAGATTTTACTGCTATAATTGCTTGAATATCTGTCACAATTGTTTACTTTGTAGAGAGAGCGAGTTTTACTAGAGGATCATTGTTGTTTGTTTGAGTCTTACATGATGTATGGGATCTTGTCTCTCTCTTATCCCTCTCTTTCCTTCCCTCCTTCCATGAGCGGGTTTGTTTATCTGGTCTGGAGTTTGAACCGGGCTGCGTCCCGGGCGTGAGCCAGGTGCCTGTTCTGGCCGACGGCAACGTCGTCTCAAAACAAAAGTGACATAATTAAGCACGTGGAGTGATATGTAGGATTCTGTGTTTTCACATGCAAAAGTTATTGTTTTTGTCATAAACGCTTTATCTGCCTTCCCAATGAAAACTAGTTTGAATATACACTGCCGGTCAAACGTTTTAGAACACCTACTCATTCAAGGGTTTCTCTTTATTTTTACTATTTTCTACATTGTAGAAAGTTGTCATCAAGGCAAAGGGTGGCTATTTGAAGAATCTCAAATATAAAATATATTTAGATTTGTTTAACACTTTTTTGGTTACTACATGATTCCATATGTGTTATGTCATAGTTTTGATGTCTTCACTATTATTCTACAATGTAGAAAATAGTAAAAATAAAGAAAAACCCTTGAATGAGTAGGTGTTCTAAAACTTTTGACCGACAGTGTATATTTTATGGAGAAGAGAAATATGTTTCTGGACGATGCACCAGGCTGTCTTGTTGACAACATGGATGATGCACCAGGCTGTCTTGTTGACAACATGGACGATGCACCAGGCTGTCTTGTTGACAACATGGACGATGCACCAGGCTGTCTTGTTGACAACATGGACGATGCACCAGGCTGTCTTGTTGACAACATGGACGATGCACCAGGCTGTCTTGTTGACAACATGGACGATGCACCAGGCTGTCTTGTTGACAACATGGACGATGCACCAGGCTGTCTTGTTGACAACATGGACGATGCACCAGGCTGTCTTGTTGACAACATGGACGATGCACCAGGCTGTCTTGTTGACAACATGGACGATGCACCAGGCTGTCTTGTTGACAACATGGACGATGCACCAGGCTGTCTTGTTGACAACATGGACGATGCACCAGGCTGTCTTGTTGACAACATGGACGATGCACCAGGCTGTCTTGTTGACAACATGGACGATGCACCAGGCTGTCTTGTTGACAACATGGACGATGCACCAGGCTGTCTTGTTGACAACATGGACGATGCACCAGGCTGTCTTGTTGACAACATGGACGATGCACCAGGCTGTCTTGTTGACAACATGGACGATGCACCAGGCTGTCTTGTTGACAACATGGACGATGCACCAGGCTGTCTTGTTGACAACATGGCAGAGCGGCTCAGATTACTGTTTGATTTGAGGAGGGCGATAAACCCTCTCCGCTTTCACCCAATGATGTGACGGGCCATTGCCCAATTCAACCTGGGCCAGCGTAATAGAACCTCCCTCCTCCATCGCTCTCTCTATGTCCAAATGGTATGTCTCTGTGGTACAGGCTGTAATAAAGTGTTTATCTGGCCACTGGGGCTCAGAGCAGAATGCTGCATTTTATAGCTGCCTTTTACTCAGCACGGCCACACACACTGACACAAACACACACAAACACACTAATGCACTCTGGCACACACACACGCATGCACACATACAGGCAAAAACATGCACACACACACACACACGCATGCACTCTCACACAAACACACACAAAACAGTTTGCATTTGTTTATGAATGTGTGTATCAAGAAGAGTTAGTACAGCAGCTTAGAGCCTGCCAGCAATGACTCCACACGGCCCTGACCAGGCTGGTCAAAGAGTCCCCTCTGTACTGCTACTCCACACGGCCCTGACCAGGCTGGTCACTAGAGTCCCCTCTGTACTGCTACTCCACACGGCCCTGACCAGGCTGGTCACTAGAGTCCCCTCTGTACTGCTACTCCACACGGCCCTGACCAGGCTGGTCAAAGAGTCCCCTCTGTACTGCTACTCCACACGGCCCTGACCAGGCTGGTCACTAGAGTCCCCTCTGTACTGCTACTCCACACGGCCCTGACCAGGCTGGTCACTAGAGTCCCCTCTGTACTGCTACTCCACACGGCCCTACCAGGCTGGTCACTAGAGTCCCCTCTGTACTGCTACTCCACACGGCCCTGACCAGGCTGGTCACTAGAGTCCCCTCTGTACTGCTACTCCACACGGCCCTACCAGGCTGGTCACTAGAGTCCCCTCTGTACTGCTACTCCACACGGCCCTGACCAGGCTGGTCACTAGAGTCCCCTCTGTACTGCTACTCCACACGGCCCTGACCACGCTGGTCACTAGAGTCCCCTCTGTACTGCTACTCCACACGGCCCTGACCAGGCTGGTCACTAGAGTCCCCTCTGTACTGCTACTCCACACGGGCCCTACCAGGCTGGTCAAAGAGTCCCCTCTGTACTGCTACTCCACACGGGCCCTGACCAGGCTGGTCAAAGAGTCCCCTCTGTACTGCTACTCCACACGGGCCCTACCAGGCTGGTCACTAGAGTCCCCTCTGTACTGCTACTCCACACGGGCCCTGACCAGGCTGGTCACTAGAGTCCCCTCTGTACTGCTACTCCACACAGGCCCTGACCAGGCTGGTCACTAGAGTCCCCTCTGTACTGCTACTCCACACAGCCCTGACCAGGCTGGTCACTAGAGTCCCCTCTGTACTGCTACTCCACACGGCCCTGACCACGCTGGTCACTAGAGTCCCCTCTGTACTGCTACTCCACACGGCCCTGACCAGGCTGGTCACTAGAGTCCCCTCTGTACTGCTACTCCACACGGCCCTGACCACGCTGGTCACTAGAGTCCCCTCTGTACTGCTACTCCACACGGCCCTGACCAGGCTGGTCACTAGAGTCCCCTCTGTACTGCTACTCCACACGGCCCTGACCAGGCTGGTCACTAGAGTCCCCTCTGTACTGCTACTCCACACGGCCCTACCAGGCTGGTCACTAGAGTCCCCTCTGTACTGCTACTCCACACGGCCCTGACCAGGCTGGTCACTAGAGTCCCCTCTGTACTGCTACTCCACACGGCCCTGACCACGCTGGTCACTAGAGTCCCCTCTGTACTGCTACTCCACACGGCCCTGACCAGGCTGGTCACTAGAGTCCCCTCTGTACTGCTACTCCACACGGCCCTGACCAGGCTGGTCACTAGAGTCCCCTCTGTACTGCTACTCCACACGGGCCCTACCAGGCTGGTCACTAGAGTCCCCTCTGTACTGCTACTCCACACATGGTTCCTGACCAGGCTGGTCACTAGAGTCCCCTCTGTACTGCTACTCCACACGGCCCTGACCAGGCTGGTCACTAGAGTCCCCTCTGTACTGCTACTCCACACGGGCCCTACCAGGCTGGTCACTAGAGTCCCCTCTGTACTGCTACTCCACACGGGCCCTACCAGGCTGGTCACTAGAGTCCCCTCTGTACTGCTACTCCACACATGGTTCCTGACCAGGCTGGTCACTAGAGTCCCCTCTGTACTGCTACTCCACACGGGCCCTACCAGGCTGGTCACTAGAGTCCCCTCTGTACTGCTACTCCACACGGCCCTGACCAGGCTGGTCACTAGAGTCCCCTCTGTACTGCTACTCCACACATGGTTCCTGACCAGGCTGGTCACTAGAGTCCCCTCTGTACTGCTACTCCACACGGCCCTGACCAGGCTGGTCACTAGAGTCCCCTCTGTACTGCTACTCCACACGGGCCCTACCAGGCTGGTCACTAGAGTCCCCTCTGTACTGCTACTCCACACGGGCCCTACCAGGCTGGTCACTAGAGTCCCCTCTGTACTGCTACTCCACACATGGTTCCTGACCAGGCTGGTCACTAGAGTCCCCTCTGTACTGCTACTCCACACGGGCCCTACCAGGCTGGTCACTAGAGTCCCCTCTGTACTGCTACTCCACACGGGCCCTACCAGGCTGGTCACTAGAGTCCCCTCTGTACTGCTACTCCACACGGGCCCTACCAGGCTGGTCACTAGAGTCCCCTCTGTACTGCTACTCCACACGGCCCTGACCAGGCTGGTCACTAGAGTCCCCTCTGTACTGCTACTCCACACATGGTTCCTGACCAGGCTGGTCACTAGAGTCCCCTCACAATTCCTGACATTTAATCCTAGTAAAAACCCTGTAACCACTTGAAATGAATGTGTCAGAAATAGAAATTCATCCATAATACGTCAAATTTCGAAGTGAAACTATGAGATCTTGTTGGCCTAGACAGGGCTGCATTCCTCCACTCTCTCTCTCTCTCTCTCTCTCTCTCTCTCTCTCTCTCTCTCACTCTCACTCACACACTCACTCACTCTTTCTTTTTTCCTCCGTACTGAACAGCTGGTCTGGCCGAGGCTCTCCGCTGAGTGTTTGCCCTTGCCGGGTGATTATAGCCACCGTTGCTGAGGCAACAGCGACACCTCCATGGTAACGCGTAACTGAGGGAGAGACAGGTGCGGTTGCATCACTGTGGCGATTTGTTCTCTTGCAAAAAAGACACGCCATTAGCGCGCAAAATAAGCCATCGTCAAGGCAACACATGGGCTCACCATGGCAACAGCAGATGGCTTGGAGCCTATTCTGGGGTTGTGTGTGTCTGTGTCAGTCTTTAGCTACCTATTTTTGTGCATGTTCATGAGAAACCATAGGAGCGTGAATTATGGGAGATGACAAGTGGAGGACGACGCTGGAGGAGATGAATTTTAGATGGAGAGAAAGAGGGAGGAGAGGATATGGAGGAGAGCTATACACACACACACACACACACACACACACACACACACACACACACACACACACACACACACTCACACACACACACACTCACACACTGCCGAGAGCTAATAGTTAACCAGACCTTCTGCTTCTGTGAACAAGGTGTGTTCAGCCCTAAGACAGGAGAGGAGAACTAACGCTGTCTGTCTGTCTTCTCTGGTTACTGTGGTTTGTGTTGAAAGTCTTCTTTCATTCCACAACTACTGTTTTCTTGACATGTACCTCCAGAAGATCATCTTTTTTATGTTTCATGGTTTTATATCTCTGCTTAGGTCTTAATTTTCTTTACTGAATTCTTTCATTGTTATACTACCAAAGGAGAGGAGCTTTTCCATCGCTTTTCCAATAGTTTTTTCAATGTGTTTGTGTTAGTTAATGCTTATGTTAGCGTTATGTAAAGGTTAGGGATGGTCATGTCTAGTGTGGATACCTGTGTGGCATGTTGTTTTAGTTCTAATGTATCAGTCTCCCCGTTGGCAGCCTGACAACATTACAGTGTTAGGTAATGGTGGGTGACAGCTCAATGGAAAACATTCTCTGGAGTTTCCCAATGTGTCATTCCTCTCTGTGTGTGTGTGGTGTGTTCGCGAGTGTGTGTTTGAAATGAATCAAGTCAGAGACGACGGTTCACGCCCTATCAAAATATGCACTTCACTTTATGGAGTTTCTCTCTCTCTCTCTCTCTCTCTCTCTCTCTCTGAATTCCTTCCTCTGATTGTCTATAAGAAATTAGACCAGAGTGGGAGGCTGGAGGGCGTCCGTGCTATTTTGCCAGATCAGAAATTAAACGTGAGTAAAGGAGTGTTGCAGATGTCCCTGGCACCAGCGTCCTTAGATTAGCTAAAGAGGATTGTGTCTGCTGCCCGTAGGGCGCGGGGCAGCGAGGGAAAGTGGTGGGCAATAGGATTGGAAATTAGATTATGGGAGTCGAGAAAAAGGGCCTGTTGCCTTCATCATGGAGCCAGTGAAGTGGAGTGGAGCACTTACAGTCAAGATGAGGACACAATATGTTTTCCTCAGAAGTGTGTGTGTTGTTGGACAAAAGCTGGAGAGGAGGGAGGAGAGAGGGAGAGTGGTGGGAATAGAGGAGGAAAGATAGGGACGGAAGTGGGGCTGAAAGAGAGAAAGTGGGGGAGACGGAGAAAAGGACACAGAGAGGTATTGAGAAGAGGAAGTTATAGACAGAGGTGTAAAGTACTTCAGTAAAAATACTTTCAAGTACTACTTAAGTCGTTTTTGGGGTATCTGTACTTTACTTTACAATTCATATTTTTTGACAACTTTTACTTGTACTTCACTACATTCCTAATGAAAATAATGTACTTTTTACTCCATACGTTTTCCCTGACACCCAAAAGTTACATTTTGAATGCTTAGCACTTATCAAGAGAACATCCCTGGTCATCACTGCCTCTGATCTGGTGGACTCACTAAACATTCAGCTTCATTTGTAAATTATGTCAGAGTTTTGGAGATATTAAAAATTAAAGAAATTGACATTTTTCAATCTTACAATTTCAATCTTACAATCTTACAATTAAAAAAACAAGAAAATGGTGCCGTCTGGTTTGTCTAATATAAGCAATTTGAAATTATTTATACTTTTACTCTTCATACTTAAGTATATTTTAGCAATTACATTTACTATTGATACTTAAGTATATTTAAAACCAAATACTTTTAGACTTTTACTCAAGTCATATTTTAGTGGGTGACTCACTTTGACTTGAGTCATTTTCTATCTGTACTTTTACTCAAGTATGATGATTGGGTTGTTTTTCCACCGCTGGTTAGAGAGGAGGACAGAAAACGAGGGATGGAGAGAGAGAGAGGGAAGGAGAGGATTGTGCCAGAAGCCCATGTGTTTCTCATAAAAACACAAACAAAGAATGCTGTGCTCGCTGGCCTCCTGTGGTGAACACAAATGTTAGCGCTGCACTCTATAGTTCCACTCTGCTCTACTGCATCCAAACACCCCCTCTCTCCTCATCCCAGACCTAGTACTTACTGACAGACACAACACACACAACACACACAACACCCACAACACACACAACACACACAACACACACAACACACACAACACACACAACACCCCCTCTCTCCTCATCCCAGACCTAGTACTTACTGACAGACACAACACACACAACACACACAACACACACAACACCCCCTCTCTCCTCATCCCAGACCTAGTACTTACTGACAGACACAACACACACAACACACAACACACACAACACACACAACACCCCCTCTCTCCTCATCCCAGACCTAGTACTTACTGACAGACACAACACACACAACACACACAACACACACAACACACACACAACACACAACACACACACATCAAATTACATTTTATTTGTCACATGCACCGAATATAACAGTTGTAGACCTTACAGTGAAATGCTTACTAACAAGACCTTAACCAACAATACAACAGGTGTAGATCTTACAGTGAAATGCTTACTAACAAGACCTTAACCAACAATACAACAGGTGTAGACCTTACAGTGAAATGCTTACTTACAAGCCCTTAACCAACAATACAACAGGTGTAGACCTTACAGTGAAATACTTACTAACAAGCCCTAACCAACAATACAACAGGTGTAGACCTTACAGTGAAATGCTTACTAACAAGACCTTAACCAACAATACAACAGGTGTAGGTAGACCTTACAGTGAAATGCTTACTAACAAGCCCTTAACCAACAATACAACAGGTGTAGGTAGACCTTACAGTGAAATGCTTACTTACAAGCCCTTAACCAACAATACAACAGGTGTAGACCTTACAGTGAAATGCTTACTAACAAGCCCTTAACCAACAATACAACAGGTGTAGATCTTACAGTGAAATGCTTACTAACAAGCCCTTAACCAACAATACAACAGGTGTAGACCTTACAGTGAAATGCTTACTAACAAGCCCTTAACCAACAATACAACAGGTGTAGACCTTACAGTGAAATGCTTACTAACAAGCCCTTAACCAACAATACAACAGGTGTAGACCTTACAGTGAAATGCTTACTAACAAGCCCTTAACCAACAATACAACAGGTGTAGGTAGACCTTACAGTGAAATGCTTACTTACAAGCCCTTAACCAACAATACAACAGGTGTAGACCTTACAGTGAAATGCTTACTAACAAGCCCTTAACCAACAATACAACAGGTGTAGACCTTACAGTGAAATTGTAAGATTGACAAATGTCAATAAGCATTTTGCTATGGCTGGCCATGCTTTCCACCTGGCGACCTCTACCCCGTCCAACAGCTCTGCACCCCCCGCAGCAACTTGCCCGCGCCCCCCCGGCTTCTTCTTCACCAAAATCCAGATAGCTGATGTTCTGAAAGATCTGGACCCCTACAAATCTGCTGGGCTAGACGATCTGGACCCTTTCTTTCTAAAATTATTTTATTTAATTCTAAAATTATATTATTGTTGCAACCCCTATTACTAGCCTGTTCAAACTCTCTTTCGTATCGTCTGAGATCCCTAGAGATTGGAAGGCTGCCGCGTCATCCTCCTCTTCAAAGGGGGAGACACTCTAGACCCAAACTGTTACAGACCTATATCCATCCTGCCCTGCCTTTCTAAAGTATTCGAAAGCCAAGTTAACAAACAGATCACTGACCACTTCGAATCCCACCGTACCTTCTCTGCTATGCAATCTGGTTTCCGAGCTGGTCATGGGTGCACCTCAGCTACGCTCAAGGTCCTAAATCATAACCACCATCGATAAAAGACAGTACTGTAACGCCGTCTTCATCGACCTGGCCAAGGCTTTCGACTCTGTCAATCACTGTATTCTAATCAGCAGACTCAATAGCCTTGGTTTCTCAAATGACTGCCTCGCCTGGTTCACCAACTTCTTCTCAGATAGAGTTCAGTGTGTCAAATCGGAGGGCATGTTTTCCGGTCCTCTGGCAGTCTCTATGGGGGTACCACAGGGTTAAATTCTTGGGCCGACTCTATTCTCTGTATATATCAATGATGTCGCTCTCGTTGCTGGTGATTCTCTGATCCACCTTTACGCAGACGACACCATTCTGTATACATCTGGCCCCTCTTCGGACACTGTGTTAACTAACCTCCAAACAAGCTTCAATGCCATACAGCACTCCTTCCGTGGCCTCCAACTGCTCTTAAATGCTAGTAAGACTAAATGCATGCTTTTCAATCGAACGCTGCCCGCACCCGCCCACCGGACTATCATCACTACTCTCGACGGGTCTGACTTAGAATATGTGGACAACTACAAATACCTAGGTGTCTGGTTAGACTGTAAACTCTCCTTCCAGACTCACATTAACCATCTCCAATCCAAAATGAAATCTAGAATCGGCTTCCTATTTCGCTACAAAGCCTCCTTCACTCATGCTGCCAAACATGCCCTCATAAAACTGACTATCCTACCGATCTTTGACTTCGGCGATGTCATTTACAAAATAGCCTCCAACACTCTACTCAGCAAATTGGATGTAGTCTATCACAGTGTCATCCGTTTTGTTTCCAAAGCCACATATACTACCCACCACTGCGACCTGTATGCTCTCGTTGGCTGGCCCTCACTACATATTCGTTGCCAAACCCACTGGCTCCAGGTCATCTATAAGTCTTTATTAGGTAAATCCCCGCCTTATCTCAGCTCGCTGGTCACCATAGCAACACCCACCCGTAGCATGCGCTCCAGCAGGTATATTTCACTGGTCATCCCCAAAGCCAACACCTCCTTTGGTCGCCATTCCTTCCAGTTTGCTGCTGCCAATGACTGGAATGAATTGCAAAAATCATTGAAGCTGGAGACTACCATCTCCCTCAATAACTTTAAGCATCAGCTGTCAGAGCAGCTTACCGATCACTGCACCTGTATACAGCCCTTCTGTAAATAGCCCACACTACTACCTCATCCCCATATTATTATTTTTGCTCATTTGCACCCCAGTATCTCTATTTGCACATCATCATCTGCACATCTATCAGTCCAGTGTTAATGCTAAATTGTAATTATTTCACCACTATGGCCTATTTATTGTCCTACCTTCCTAATCTTACTACATTTGTAGACACTGTATATAGATTTTCTATTGTGTTATTGACTGTACGTTTGTTTATTCTCATGTGTAACTCTGTATTGTTGTTTTTGTCTCACTGCTTTGCTTTGTCTTGGCCAGGTCTCAGTTGTAAATGAGAACTTGTTCTCAACTGGCCTACCTGGTTAAATAAAGGTAAAAAAATAAAAAAGTATTCAGCTCCACAGTGGCCTCGATTATTCTTAAATAGAAGAAGTTTGGAACCACTAAGACTTGCCGCCCGGCCAAACTGAGCAATTGTGGGAGAAGGACCTTGGTCAGGGAGGTGACCAAGAACCCGATGGTCATTCTGACAGAGCTCCAGAGTTCCTCTGTGGATATGGGAGAACCTTCCAGAAGGACAACCATCTCTGCATCTCCACCAATCAGGCCTTTATGATAGAGTGGCCAGACCGAAGCCACTCTTCTGTAAAAGGCACATGACAGCCCGCTTGGAGTTTGCCAAAAGGCACCTAAAGGACTCTCAGACCATGAGAAAAAAGATTCTCTGGTCTGATGAAACCAAGGTTAAACTCTTTGGCCTGAATGCCAAGCGTCACTTCTGAACGAAACCTGGCACCATCCCTACGGTGAAGCATGGTGGTGGCAGCATCATGCTGTGGGGATGTTTTTCAGCGGCGTGGACTGGGAGACTAGTCAGGATCAAGGGAAAGATGAAGGGAGGAAAGTACCTCAGACTGGGGTGAAGGTTCACCTTGCAACAGGACAACGACCCTAAGCAAACAGCCAAGACAACACATGAGTGGTTTCGGGACAAGTCTCCGAATGTCCTTGAGTGGCCCAGCCAGAGCCCGGACTTGAACCCGATTGAATGTCTCTGGAGAGACCTGAAAATAGCTGTGCAGTGACGCTCCCCATCCAACCTGACAGAGCTTGACAAGATCGGCAGATAAGAATGGGAGAAACTCCCCAAATACACGTGTGCCAAGCTTGTTGTGTCATACTCAAGGCTGTAATCGCTGCCAAAGGTGCTTCAAGAAAGTAATGAGTAAAGAATCTGAATACTTATATAAATGTAATATTTTTATTTTTAATACATTTGAAAAAATGTCTAACAATCTGTTTTTGCTTTGTCATTATGGGGTGTGTGTGTTGTAGGATTCTCTCTTGGTCCTATATTGACATTTTCTATGATTGATGGCTCGTCAGATGTCGTAGTGGGCTTTCTTGTAAGCCTCAATGGCCGTGTCCCGTTCCTTGAAAGTGGTTAGCTCTAGCCTTTAGCCCGGCGTGGATACTAGTTGTAATCCATGGCTTTTGCTTAGGGTACGTACGTACGGTCAGTCACTGTGGGGACGAAGCCTTTGACTCCTTAAGTTTTGTAGCTTTGTGTCCGTTTTGTCGGACCACTTACGTGCTGAGCTTCCTGTTTGAGTTTTTGCTTGTAAACAGGAAGCAGGAGGATGGAGTCATGGTCTGATTTGCCGAACAGATGTCGAGGGAGGTGCATGTATTTGTTTCTGTGGTTAGAGTAAAAGTGTGTCTGCCAGTTTCACTTAAAATCAAATCACATATTTAGTAGATGTTATTGCGGGTGTAGTGAAATTCTTGTGTTTCTATCTCCAACAGTGCAGTAATGTGTAATAATTCACAACAATACACACAGATCTAAAAGTAAAAGAATGGAATTAAGAAATATTGAAATATTAGGATGAGCAATGTTGGAGTGACATTGACTAAAATACAGTAGAATAGAATACAATACAATATATACTACATATGCGATGAGTAAAGCATTATGTAAACATTATTAAAGTGACTAGTGTTCCATTATTAAAGTGGCCAGTGAATCCAAGTTTATGTACACAGGGCAGCAGCCTCTAAGGTGCAGGGTTGCGTAACTGGCCTAGTGATGGCTGTATAACAGTCTGATGGCCTGTCCCAGCTTTGATGCAGCTGTACTGACTTTGCTTTAGATAGATAGATAGATAGATAGATAGATAGATAGATAGATAGATAGATAGATAGATAGATAGATAGATAGATAGATAGATAGATAGATAGATAGATAGATAGATAGATAGATAGATAGATATTGGTATTTTATTGATCCCTGAGGGGAAATTTCTTTGTCAAGCAGCTACAACAAAACACAGGGCAGGTGCAAAATGCCACAATGAAAGTACAAAAAATATAGATACACGGTACATGATACATAGAGCGGCAGTATGAAAAAGTATAGAAATACAAGATATCTGGAGTGCAAAAAAGCTATAAAAAGACATTGCATAGTATGGGTGGTTGGCTGAATATGTACACTATACATTGGTGGATGTTGGATGGTTAACTATACTATACAGGTCGATGGCAGAGAAATACTTCAATAGCTAAAAATGCATATGATATGAGCGAGGGTAATAATAGTTTACTTAATAGACAGACTGGTTAAATGAACAGGTAAGTGAATATTTTGCATGGTTAAATTATCTGTACAGGTAAATATACAGTTATATTTACAGGTAAGTGAATACTTGCATGGTTACATAAACTGTACAGGTAAATGACAGGAAGAGATACTTAAATAGCTAAATGTGTGTATGATATCATTTGGGGTAATAATAGTAATTCCCTTAAAATACAGTCCTTAGTGCGCAGGGTTTAATTACAGACAACTGCACTTATTGCACATTCGATATACTAAAAGCAATGAGAAAAGGTGCAATTGACAGGATACTAATATGCATTCCTGAGTGAATGCCTACGTAAGTTAGGTCCAAGAATTACTAGCAATATTGCACGTGATATGATATAACAACTGTACATGAGTATGTATATACAGACCTGTATGAATAAATAGGTCCTGAGTGAATAACTTGGCTATATACACAGGGTATCAATACTGAGTCCATGTGGGGGGGTACGAGGTAATAACTTGGCTATATACACAGGGTATCAGTACTTCAGGACTTCAAAATCTGTATAGGGTCACTTCCGTTAAAACAGTAACAGCTGTTTCCATGTTACTGTGAAGTTCTTGGTTCAAGGCTATCTCATGTCACTCTACACCTTTGAAACTCAGCTCTCTGTTGATGTTGTTGTTGCTCTACAGAAGAAAATCCAACCTTCATAGCCTGGACTCAGATCTGTTTGTGCTGTCTTGTTAAATCCTATGGTCATTGTCACTCCAAACAATACAGATCTAGGAGCAGGCTATAAGCTTTGACCTGTGTGGGTTTGCAGTTCAGTTCCTCTGCTGAAATACAGTTATTGATAAAAGCTACAACCGTAGTTCTCACACAAGTTATTTATTTGTTCTAAATTACAATCTGGCCTAAACCTACAACCAAACCAAACTCTTTCTTAAAGGTGAAGTGTAAGTTATGGTCAACTCAGGGCTTATTTCTTTATGTGTACAGATACTATTTCTGTGTATCTTGTTGATGCTAGCTGCAGTATGAGTTTATATAGTGAGGTAGGAAAAAGAAAGCAGAGCAAAAAGCCTGTCCATGTTTGCATTTTGTACAGCTGAATTAAACGAAATGCTGGGCTCAACTGACACCACCAGTCATGATGTTGCCATGGCAACACATACCTGGGTGGTAACCCGACCCAAGCATATGTAGACTAGGACTATGTACACTGGGTTGGCCCCTGGTGAACCACCCTAAGAACACAGCTGAACCACAGCTACTGTATCCCTCCATCTACTCTACTGTACTGTACCTGGGTCCAATTGATATTGTGACAATAATTACTTGCAACTTAATAATAAGTCTGTAGATTTAGTGGAGCAATGGTTACGTTAGTGCAAACTTTAGGTCACATACAAACACACACACACACACACACACACACACACACACACACACACACACACACACACACACACACACACACACACACACACTTTTAAACAGAGACCTCTCTATTTCAGAAGCAGGGAAAGTAGGCCGCTGTGACTGTGAGAGAGACTCAGCTCTGTAGGAAAACAAAGAGGCTTTTTAAACTTGTGGCAAAGCGTCATGTACTAATGTCTCTGTATAATGTAGGCTTATACTACACAGTGGTGGTTGGTGTCGTTTAAGATGAGGGAGGAGCATGGCCTTATTTCTATTACAGTATATTAGATGACTGTCATTCATATTCCATTCACCCAGTTCAATGTAACAGAGATAGGTTTAGGCTACTGAATGATTCTTGAATTTTCCTGTAAAAGGAATTATGCATAAAATGTTGGTGGAAACGTTTTTATACGCAAATATTGACATAATAACCATCATATGGAAGTAAATGCGATGACATGTTGTGGGTTCCTCCCACTACGACTCATTGGTAAAGCATGCAGTTCATTAGAGGCTACAGATGAAATAAGGTGCAAAATGCCAGAACGAAAATATACAAAAGACAGATGCACGAAACGAGCGGCAGTATGAAAAAGTATCACAAGTGCAAAAAAGCTATAAAAAGACATTGCATAGTATGGGTGGTTGGCTGAATATGTACACTATACATTGGTGGATGTTGGATGGTTAACTATACTATACAGGTTGATGGCAGAGAAATACTTCAATAGCTAAAAGTGCGTATGATATAAGTGAGGGTAATAATAGATTACTTAATATACAGACAGGGTTAAATTAACTGTACAGGTAAATATACAGTTCAATTTACAGGTAAGTGAATATTTGCATGGTTACATTAACTGTACAGGTAAATGACAGGAAGAGTCAGTGGGGTGTGCCTTCTTGGGCACTGGGACCAGGCAGGATGTTTTTCACTGCACAGGGACCCTTTCTAGGCTCAGGCTGAGGTTGAAGGGTTGTTGGAGTATTCCACACAGTTGGTCAGCACAGCTAAGCACCCTTGGGCTGATGCCATCAGGACCCGCCGCTTTCCACTGATGTAGTCTCTCCAGCTCTCTCTTCACTTGGTTGGTGGTGAAAGCCAGCCCAGGTGGGGAGGTGGGGGGAAGGGGGGTGTTGAGGATCAGTCCAGAGGGAGCGGGGTGGAGGTGGGGTCGCTGATTGTCTCAACAGAGGTGTTGTGAGCAAAGTGGGGGTGGGACAGCCGTGAGGGTGTGTGGCCTGGGGAGCTGGAAGGGAGGTGATATCGAACCTGTTAAAAAATTGGTTCAGCTCATTGGCTCTGTCCTGGGTCCCCTCCATCTGCCCTCAGTTTGACTTTTTGAAGCCAGTGATATTTCTCATACCCTTCCACACCTCTCTCACCTGGCTCTGCCTCAGCTTGTCCTCCATCTTCTCCTTATACACTCTCTTCCCCTCAGCAATCCACAACTTCAGCTCCCTCTGAACACATTTCAATGTGTCCTTGTCCCCCTCCTTGAAGGCCCTCTTCTTCTCAATCAGCAGGGCCTTCAGGTCACTGGTGACCCAGGGTTTATTATTTGGAAAACAGCGTACCTTCCTGTTGGGTACAGTGTTGTCTACACAAAAATTGATATAGTCTGTTATGCAGTCAGTAAGTCCATCAATGTCCTCCCCATGAACCTCACAGAGCACATCCTAGTCTGTTGTTTCAAAGCAGTCCTGTAGGGCCTCATTCGCCTCCGGGGACCATCTCCTTATGGTCCTAGTGGTCGCTGGCTGCTGTTGGACCATAGGTCTGTAGAGTGGGGTGAGGTGGACAAGGTTGTGATCCGATCTACCGAGGGGAGGGAGTGCAGTGGAGTTGTATGCATCCTTCACATTAACATAGTCCAGAGTCCAGAGTTGTATTATTCCTGGTTGGGCACTTCACGAACTGTTGAAGAGAGAGATGCATGGTTAAAATCCCCCGAAATGGCAAAGAAAGCCCTGGGATGCGCTGTCTGTAACCTCGCGATAACAGAGTGGATGACGTCACATGCTGTGTTTGCGTCAATGGAGGGCGGGATGTAAACAATAACAGCAATGGCCGCCGTGAATTCCCTCGGCAAATAGTAGGGTCTCAGGCTAACGGCTAACAGCTCAATGTCCGGGCTACAAAGCTGTTCCTTAAGTTGTCATAATTACTGTGTAAGTCTAAGGAAGGGGTTAAGAACCATGAGCCTCCTAGTTTTTATTTTTATTATTGTTATATATTTTTTTACACCTTTTTCTCCTCAATTTCTTGATATTCAATTGGTAGTTACAGTCTTGTCCCATCACTGCAACTCCCGTATAGAGAGATAGATAGATAATGTCACTGTATAATGTAGGCTTATACTACACTATGTCACTGTATAATGTAGGCTTATAATACACTATGTCACTGTATAATGTAGGCTTATAATACACTATGTCACTGTATAATGTAGGCTTATACTACACTATGTAACTGTATAATGTAGGCTTATAATACACTATGTCACTGTATAATGTAGACTTATAATACACTATGTCACTGTATAATGTAGGCTTATACTACACTATGTCACTGTATAATGTAGACTTATAATACACTATGTCACTGTATAATGTAGACTTATAATACACTATGTCACTGTATAATGTAGGCTTATAATACACTATGTCACTGTATAATGTAGACTTATAATACACTATGTCACTGTATAATGTAGACTTATAATACACTATGTCACTGTATAATGTAGACTTATAATACACTATGTCACTGTATAATGTAGGCTTATAATACACTATGTCACTGTATAATGTAGACTTATAATACACTATGTCACTGTATAATGTAGACTTATAATACACTATGTCACTCTATAATGTAGACTTATAATACACTATGTCACTGTATAATGTAGACTTATAATACACTATGTCACTGTATAATGTAGACTTATAATACACTATGTCACTGTATAATGTAGGCTTATAATACACTATGTCACTGTATAATGTAGACTTATAATACACTATGTCACTGTATAATGTAGGCTTTCAGGTAGAACCATTGTCTCACATCAGATGGTGTCACAACCTCCGCGACACTCATCCCTCAACCAATCCAAAGACAGTATAGTATGAAGATAGGCAAAAATTGCTTCTCCATTGATCATCCTTGAGATGTTTCAACAACTTGATTGGAGTCCACCTGTGGTACATTTATGTCAGAGCAAAAACCAAACCATGAGGTCGAAGAGATTGTCCGTAGAGCTCCGAGACAGGATTGTGTTGAGGCACAGATCTAGGGAAGGGTACCAAAACATTTGAAGCATTGAAGGTCCTGTGTAGCTCAGATGGTAGAGGGTTGTGGGTTCGATTCCCACAGGGGACCAGTATGAATTAACATGTCTGCACTAACTAACCGTAAGTTGCTCTGGATAAGAGTGTCTGCTAAAATGTAAATGTAAAACACCATCATTCTTAAATGGAAGAAGTTTGGAAAATCCAAGGCTCTTCTTTGAGCTGGCTGCCTGGCCGAACTGAGCAATGTGGAAAGAAGGGCCTTGGTCAGGGAGGTGACCAAGAACCTGATGGCCACTCTGACAGAGTTGGGGTGGCAGGTAGCTGAGTGTTTAGAGTGTTGGGCCTGTAACTGAAAGCTTGCTGGATTGAATCCCCGAGCTGACAAGGTAAAAATCTGTTGTTCTGCCCTTGAACAAGGCAGTTAACCCACTGTTCCTAGGCTGTCATTGTAAATAAGAATTTGTTCTTAACTGACTTGCCTAGTAAAATAAAGATTAAAAAGAGCTCCAGAGTTCCTCTGTGGAGATGGGAGAACCTTCCAGAAGGACAACCATCTCTGCAGCACTCCAACAATCAGGTCTTTATGGTAGAGTGGCCAGACGGAAGTCACTCCTCAGTAAAAGGCACATGACAGCCCACTTGGAGTTTACCAAAAGGCACCTAAAGACTCTCAGACCATGAGAAACAAGATTCTCTGGTCTGATGAAACCAAGATTGAACTCTTTGGCCTGAATGCCAAGAGTCATGTCTGGAGGAAACCTGGCACCATCCTTACAGTGAAGCCTGGTGGTGGCAGCATCATGCTGTGGGGATGTTTTTCAGCATCAAGGACTGGGAGACTAGTCAGGATTGAGGGAAAGATGAACGGAGCAAAGTACAGAGAGATCCTTGATGAAAACCTGCTCCAGAGCTCTCAGGACCTCAGACTGGGGAGAAGGTTCACCTTCCAACAGGACAATGACCCTAAGCACACAGCCAAGACAACGCAGGAGTGGCTTCTGGACAAGTCTCCGAATGTCCTTGAGTGTCCCAGCCAGAGCCCGGACTTGAACCCGATCGAACATCTTTGGAGAGACCTGAAAATAGAGGTGTCTGTGTTACTAGCATTTACTACATCCATTTTTGGATCCACATCCATTTTTGGATCCACATCCATTTTTGAACTTATAAATGAATGATATCAACCCATTGATTTAGAAAATATTATAACGTATAAATGCCTCATAAGTCAACTGTCATTCTCCATCAGAACCCAAAATACATGTTTTACTTCAATGTTTGTAAACAAACACTGTAAAGCCATATGTATCTATAGTTAACTATGTTTTCCTTTACAAACATTGGTGTTAAACAAGCTTTTATTTTGGGTTCTAATGGGGTACAAGTTATAATCTTCAAGAATCAATGGGAGAATATATTATATTTTGTAAATCTGAGTAATTACTACTTCAGTAAGGATATACACTTTATTCAGTGACCTTAGGTACTGATTGGCTGACCAACACACTGCGTCAAAAACATGTACTGCAATTGCTAAATAATTCCAATAGATGACAGCAAAAGACCACAAAGTACATTTCAGAAGGATAACAGGAAGGACGAAGGAATGACATTTATTATTACATTATTATGTTTATTATCACATTATTATGTTTATTATCACATTATTATGTTTATTATTACATTATTATGTTTATTGTCACATTATTATGTTTATTATTACATTGTTATGTTTATTATCACATTATTATGTTTATTATCACATTATTATGTTTATTATCACATTATTATGTTTAATATCACATTATTATGTTTATTATTACATTATTATGTTTATTATCACATTATTATGTTTATTATCACATTATTATGTTTATTATTACATTATTATGTTTATTATCACATTATTATGTTTATTATTACATTATTATGTTTTATTACATTATTATGTTTATTATCACATTATTATGTTTATTATTACATTATTATGTTTATTATCACATTAATATGTTTATTATCACATTATTATGTTTATTATTACATTATTATGTTTATTATCACATTATTATGTTTATTATCACATTATTATGTTTATTATCACATTATTATGTTTAGTAGCCAAGAGAGTAAAGTTGAATGACAGGTGACGAGAACCAATCAGATTGGATAAAATAACATGTATCCAATTCTGATTCGCCAGGGACGCAGCGACCTGCACCCGGGGGAGGATCTTTAAGAAACCAATTAGAGACCAGCTTCAGGTCACATGCTGCCCGAAGATTTATGGACTCAGATAGACATCCATTTGTCCGGCGTCCCTCGCCCATGAAACCGCATGAAACATATAAACATAAAAATACTAAATAGTTAACCGATTAAAGACAGTTTTTATTAAATGCTGAGGCTCTTATTACCAGCCGGCACATCGTATGACTAATCTATTTTATTTTTAGTTAGTTAGTTAGTTAGTTTATTATTATTTTTAATTAGTTTATCTTTAAAAAAAAATCTTAGAAAAATATTGTCTCATTTACATTTTGTAATTGATTGACAGTCCCTAACTAGCCCCGTAGATAGGCTAACTAAAGTCAGTCAGGTTGCACACCAGCTGGCTGAAGCTAATTGGCTAAGTAATTTGGCTAACTCCTCCCACCTCCAAACACACGCCCACATGAGACACCCACATCAAACCACACCCCGAAACCAACTCACGTTTGAATTCAGTCATGACTGCTAGCATTTCTTAATGAACCACATCTAAATGAGGGCAAATCAGGAAGTGTAGTCACCCTTTAAAACTAACTAATGCACTTTTACCTTCCTACCTTTCAAAAGAGCCAAAGAGGAGGACAGATGAGAACAGCAGGCCAGTAGAGCACTTAGAACAGCTGCAGAAAGGGGCAAATGGTAGGGCAGAGGATGATTTAGGTGACCCAGACACAAGCCCAAAACAAGTTGAGTTACCCCAGTATCCCTTTGACCGTATTTGATTGCGAAACTAAAGAGACACACAAGACAAGACAGAGACAGCAACAGAATAATACATAGGTGATGGAGAGAAACACCAGACAAGACACAGAGACAGCAACAGAATAATACATAGGTGATGGAGAGAAACACCAGACAAGACACAGAGACAGCAACAGAATAATACATAGGTGACGGAGAGAAACACCAGACAAGACACAGAGACAGCAACAGAAGAGTATGATATGATGGAGAGAGAGATACAGTGGGGAGAACAAGTATTTGATACACTGCCGATTTTGCAGGTTTTCCTACTTACAAAGCATGTAGAGGTCTGTAATTTTTATCATAGGTACACTTCAACTGTGAGAGACGGAATCTAAAACAAAAATGTAGAAAATCACATTGTATGATTTTTAAATAATTAATTTGCATTTTATTGCATGACATAAGTATTTGATCACCTACCAACCAGTAAGAATTCCGGCTCTCACAGACCTGTTAGTTTTTCTTTAAGAAGCCCTCCTGTTCTCCACTCATTACCTGTATTAACTGCACCTGTTTGAACTCGTTACCTGTATAAAAGACACCTGTCCACACACTCAAATCAAACAGACTCCAACCTCTCCACAATGGCCAAGACCAGAGAGCTGTGTAAGGACATCAGGGATAAAATTGTAGACCTGCACAAGGCTGGGATGGGCTACAGGACAATAGGCAAGCAGCTTGGTGAGAAGGCAACAACTGTTGGCGCAATTATTAGAAAATGGAAGAAGTTCAAGATGGCGGTCAATCTCCCTCGGTCTGGGGCACCATGCAAGATCTCACCTCGTGGGGCATCAATGATCATGAGGAAGGTGAGGGATCAGCACAGAACTACACGGCAGGACCTGGTCAATGACATGAAGAGAGCTGGGACCACAGTCTCAAAGAAAACCATTAGAAACACACTACGCCGTCATGGATTAAAATCCTGCAGCGCACGCAAGGTTCCCCTGCTCAAGCCAGCGCATGTCCAGGCCCGTCTGAAGTTTGCCAATGACCATCTGGATGATCCAGAGGAGGAATGGGAGAAGGTCATGTGGTCTGATGAGACAAAAATAGAGCTTTTTTGTCTAAACTCCACTCGCCGTGTTTGGAGGAAGAAGAAGGATGAGTACAACCCCAAGAAGCATGGAGGTGGAAACATCATTCTTTGGGGATGCTTTTCTGCAAAGGGGACAGGACGACTGCACCGTATTGAGGGGAGCCCCGAAACCTGAAGGATCTGGATGGAGGAGTGGGCCAAAATCCCTGCTGCAGTGTGTGCAAACCTGGTCAAGAACTACTGGAAACATATG
>CM042406.1:715000-727500 GCA_023634145.1 Thymallus thymallus
AACAGTGAATAATTGCCTGTTTAGGGTCTTCCCTCTTTCTCCTTTTCTTTTGGTCAATTATATTCCTCTCTCTCAATTATTCTACCTCTCATACTTCCTCTAATCCCCCCTCTCTCTCTCTCCCCTCTCTCTCTGCGAGGGCATCCCCCCCCTCTCTCTGCAGGGGCATCCCCCTCTCTCTCTGCGGGGGCATCCCCCCTCTCTCTCTGCGAGGGCATCCCCCCTCTCTCTCTCTCTCTGCGAGGGCATCCCCCCTCTCTCTCTGCGGGGGCACCCCCCCCCCTCTCTCTCTCTCTCTGCGAGGGCATCCCCCCTCTCTCTCTGCGAGGGCATCCCCCCTCTCTCTCTCTCTCTGCGAGGGCATCCCCCCTCTCTCTCTGCGGGGGCACCCCCCCCCCTCTCTCTCTCTCTCTGCGAGGGCATCCCCCCTCTCTCTCTGCAGGGGCATCCCCCCTCTCTCTCTCTCTCTGCGAGGGCATCCCCCCTCTCTCTCTGCAGGGGCATCCCCCCTCTCTCTCTCTCTCTGCGAGGGCATCCCCCCCTCTCTCTCTGCGAGGGCATCCCCCCCCTCTCTCTCTCTCTGCGAGGGCATCCCCCCCTCTCTCTCTGCGAGGGCATCCCCCCTCTCTCTCTCTGCGGGGGCATCCCCCCCTCTCTCTCTGCGGGGGCATACCCCCCCCCCCTCTCTCTCTCTCTCTCTGCGGGGGCATCCCCCCCTCTCTCTCTCTCTCTCTGTGGGGGCATCCCCCACTCTCTCTCTCTCTCTGTGGGGGCATCCCCCCCTCTCTCTCTCTGCGGGGGCATCCCCCCCTCTCTCTCTCTCTGTGGGTGCATCCCCCCCTCTCTCTCTCTGTGGGGGCATCCCCCCCTCTCTCTCTCTCTGTGGGGGCATCCCCCCCTCTCTCTCTCTGCGGGGGCATCCCCTCTCTCTCTCTGCGGGGGCATCCCCCCCTCTCTCTTTCTGCGGGGGCATCCCCCCCTCTCTCTCTCTGTGGGGGCATCCCCCTCTCTCTCTCTGATTCAGAGGGGTTGGGTTAAATGCTGAAGATACATTTTGGTTGAATGCATTCAGTTGATACATTTAATTAAATACAAATAAGTTTATAAAAAGAAAAATATAAATAAATAAACAACAAAATGTATATGGATAATGATTACACTATGTATTACTTGTAAGTTATGTACAATGTATAAACTTCTGTGAACTAATGGTCATGGGATATCCCTCAGGCTATGGAAATCCCCCAGGATAATTCCCAGCTTTATGTCATGTAAATGCACAGAAGTTGGGAATTGATTGACATATTTTCATGGAAAAAATATTATCTTATTTGGGAGTATTTCTCACAGCAGAGGAGAAAGTGCATCTCTGTCTCTACCTCCCCTGTCGTGCAGTGACCACATAGCGTTCCTCCTTGGGTAGACATGTCTTTGTGTCTCCCTGTTCTATAGCCAATCAGTGGTTGCTGAGCCTATTTGTTGTCTCTGTTAAAACCAAATCAAATTTGTATCTCTGACAGAGTAGAGATATTCTGCCCATTCGTATTCTCTTTTGAGGCCAAATAGCAATTTAGTTTATTCTTTGTTTTTCTTTAGGAGGTTTTCATTTCTGTAACAATTGTATTGATTTTCCTGTGTTTGGGTAGTAGGGTTATTTTTGGGGGATATTTAGGATAATTCTGTATGTAGATTTTCTATTGGGTTTTTTGTCCAATGCTTATACTCGTAATTACAGATTGGACTCCAAACCTCGCTTCCATATAGTGTAATTGGTCCCCAAAAATGCTTTGCAGGCTTTTTATTTTAGTGCATTCACTGCCAGACCAAATCTACCAGAGGCACAGAATGTTTGTCCTAGGTAGTTGTACCATTGGGCATGTTCAACCATGGTATTTCCTGATTTGAAGGAGCGTCTGCTGCTCTAATTCCTGGCCTTCGTCTGGAAAATCACAATTTTGGTTTTCTGAAAGTTGATGTTGATTTCCCAGTTGATGCTTTATTTATTAATTTGTTCCTGTAGTTCCTCTGTTGGTGACATTAGGACACGGTCATCTGCGTAGAGCAGGAATCTGAGTCCAGGTCCGACAACACTGCTAGTTCGTTGATGTAGACGTTGAATAGGGTTGGGCTTAAACTGCACCCTTGTCTCACCCCTTGCCTTGTGCAAAAAACTCTGTTATTTTATTGTTCAGTTTAATACTACTTGTGTTGTTCGAGTAAATAGATTTAATGATGTCATATACTTTACCCCCTCTCTCTCTCTTTCTCTCTCCCCCGCACCTCTCTGATTCAGGGGAGTTGGATTAAATGCGGAAGAATGCATTCAGTTGTGCAACTGACTAGGTATGCCCCCCCCTCTCTCCCTCTCTCTCTCTCTCTCTCTCTCTCATTTTTTCTCTCTCTCTCTTTCTCTCTCTCTCTCTCTCTCTCTCTCTCTATCTCTCTCTCTCTCCACCACTTCTCAAGTTAGAGATAGCAGGACTGTTACAGACAGAGTACAAAAAGTACCCTGCACCTGTTACTTACTGGATGGTCATAGTCCTCCTTAGACATGTGGAGACCTGCTCTCCCAGCTGACAGACAGACACACCACTGATACTGGTAGTTAGAGGGAGGAGTGTTTAGTGTTTAGTATACATTTTGCTGCTGTGGAGCCTGGTATTACCTGGAGGGAGGGATGGATGGAGGGGAAGGGGGTGGGGGGGTAGTGTGTGTGGGAGGAACATCTGTCGAGAGCAGCGACCGAAACACGATCTGAACTGCTGGCTAACACACACTCACACAGATAAGTAGAAAGGTGTGCCCGTACGCGTGCTGTAGAAGATCTCAGTGTGGGTGTGTTTGTGTATCGCTGAAGGAGAGGCAGACAAACTAGCACTATATTATTGAACCACTAGTACCATGACACACACACACACTCAGATGTGTGATCCAGCTCCGTGCTGAAGCCTCTCTCACCCCTGTCCCAGTCTCATGCACAGGTCACCCCTGACACCCTGCCAAAAGCCCTCCAAACACACCCTCCCTTTCTTCTCCTCCCTCCCTCTCTCTCTCCCCCTCCCTCCCTCTATCTCTCCTCCCTCCCTCTCTTGCTCTCTCTCTCTCCTCCCCTCCTCTCTCCTGCTCTTCTTGTTGAGTTGTGCCTCTTCAGTTCAAAGTTCTGTGGTGAGGCGTGTCTAGCTTAGGAATGGTTCAGAGAGCTGGAGTCTAGCGCTATACCCATCACTTTCAAACTGAGGAGAGGGGATAGAGGGAGGAGAGGAGAGGGGATAGAGGGAGGAGAGGAGAGGAGAGGGGATAGAGGGAGGAGAGGAGAGGGGATAGAGGGAGGAGAGGAGAGGGGATAGAGGGAGGAGAGGAGAGGGGATAGAGGGAGGAGAGGAGAGGGGATGGAGGAGAGGAGAGGAGAGGAGAGGAGAGGAGAGGGGATAGAGGGAGGAGAGGAGAGGGGATAGAGGGAGGAGAGGAGAGGAGAGGGGATAGAGGGAGGAGAGGAGAGGGGATAGAGGGAGGAGAGGAGGAGGGATAGAGGGAAGAGAGGAGGAGGGATAGAGGGAAGAGAGGAGAGGGGAGGGGATAGAGGGAGGAGAGGAGAGGAGAGGGGATAGAGAGAGGAGAGCGGCTAGAGGGAGGAGAGGAGGAGGGATAGAGGGAAGAGAGGAGAGGGGATAGAGGGAGGAGAGGAGAGGAGATAGAGGGAGGACAGGAGAGGGGATAGAGGGAGGAGAGGAGGAGGGATAGAGGGAAGAGAGGGGATAGAGGGAGGACAGGAGAGGAGAGGGGATAGAGGGAGGAGAGGAGAGGGGATAGAGGGAGGACAGGAGAGGAGAGGGGATAGAGGGAGGAGAGGAGAGGGGATAGAGGGAGGAGAGGAGAGGGGATAGAGGGAGGAGAGGAGGAGGGATAGAGGGAAGAGAGGGGATAGAGGGAGGAGAGGAGAGGAGAGGGGATAGAGGGAGGAGAGGAGAGGGGATAGAGGGAGGACAGGAGAGGAGAGGGGATAGAGGGAGGAGAGGAGAGGGGATAGAGGGAGGAGAGGAGAGGGGATAGAGGGAGGAGAGGAGAGGGGATAGAGGGAGGAGAGGGGAGGGGATAGAGGGAGGAGAGGAGAGGGGATAGAGGGAGGAGAGGAGAGGGGATAGAGGGAGGAGAGGGGAGGGGATAGAGGGAGGAGAGGAGAGGGGATAGAGGGAGGAGAGGAGAGGGGATAGAGGGAGGAGAGGAGGAGGGATTGGGGTCCAGTAATCTAGGCTAGTAATGTGACAGCCATGAGAGGAGGAGGGATAGAGGGAAGAGAGGAGAGGGGAGGGGATAGAGGGAGGAGAGGAGAGGAGAGGGGATAGAGGGAGGAGAGGAGGAGGGATAGAGGGAAGAGAGGAGAGGGGATAGAGGGAGGACAGGAGAGGGGATAGAGGGAGGAGAGGAGAGGAGAGGGGATAGAGGGAGGAGAGGAGAGGGGATAGAGGGATGACAGGAGAGGAGAGGGGATAGAGGGAGGAGAGGAGAGGGGATAGAGGGAGGAGAGGAGAGGAGAGGGGATAGAGGGAGGAGAGGAGAGGGGATAGAGGGAGGAGAGGGGAGGGGATAGAGGGAGGAGAGGAGAGGGGATAGAGGGAGGAGAGGAGAGGATATAGAGGGAGGAGAGGAGGAGGGATTGGGGTCCAGTAATCTAGGCTAGTAATGTGACAGCCATGAGAGGAGGAGGGATAGAGGGAAGAGAGGAGAGGGGATAGAGAGAGGAGAGCGGCTAGAGGGAGGAGAGGAGGAGGGATAGAGGGAAGAGAGGAGAGGGGATAGAGGGAGGAGAGGAGAGGAGATAGAGGGAGGACAGGAGAGGGGATAGAGGGAGGAGAGGAGGAGGGATAGAGGGAAGAGAGGAGAGGGGATAGAGGGAGGACAGGAGAGGGGATAGAGGGAGGAGAGGAGAGGAGAGGGGATAGAGGGAGGAGAGGAGAGGGGATAGAGGGAGGACAGGAGAGGAGAGGGGATAGAGGGAGGAGAGGAGAGGGGATAGAGGGAGGAGAGGAGAGGGGATAGAGGGAGGAGAGGAGAGGAGAGGGGATAGAGGGAGGAGAGGAGAGGGGATAGAGGGAGGAGAGGGGAGGGGAGGGGATAGAGGGAGGAGAGGAGAGGGGATAGAGGGAGGAGAGGAGAGGATATAGAGGGAGGAGAGGAGAGGGGATAGAGGGAGGAGAGGAGAGGGGATAGAGGGAGGAGAGGAGAGGATATAGAGGGAGGAGAGGAGGAGGGATTGGGGTCCAGTAATCTAGGCTAGTAATGTGACAGCCATGACACCTAATAGTACAGATTTTATACTACTAACTAAAATTGTATAGTCACTAGAAGGGTCTCCAGCTGGCCATTGAGCCGGTATATTGATGTGATTGCTTGTGTGGGTGGGAGTGTGTCATGTGACCACATATTTTCTATTGGCGTGTGTGTGAGTCAGTTCCTCTAAGTCCCCAAACTTATATTCCATTTAGTTTGTCTTCTGTATGTTTTTACAAATATTGAATGATGCAGGGCCAATTAGAGCAGAAGGCGACAGAGCAGAATGCATGGTGCAGTGTGTGTGTGTGTGTGTGTGTGTGTGTGTGTGTGTGTAACTCTGCTGTCTCACAAGGTAGGAGTGAGTCAGAGGAAAAGTCTTTGAAGTATTCCGCCCACCGCACTGCTCTTAGCAATGAATACATACAATGGACACACACACACACACACACACACACACACACACACACACACACACACACACACATTCCAGCTCTGAGCAATGGCAGAATAAGCCGGGGGATATTTGACTTGCTGATGCCGGAGAGAAAAGAATGAGGAGAGAGTAGCGGAGAGTACTGATGAATATTTGGAGGAATGGCAGTGGACTGAAGACACGGAATATCACAGTGGAACCACTTTCCACACTACACCCTCTCCTATGGGGACACAGAATATCACAGTGGAACCACTTTCCACACTACACCCTCTCCTATGGGGACACAGAATATATTGTGAACCAATTTACATACCTCACTATTACCATTATGTAGACACTTACAGACTATAGTCGTCTGTTTCAAGACATTCTGACAGACTTCACACTTCAATGCTTTTTGAGTTTTTTTATGCAGACAGTTGGACAAGTGGGATATGAGAGTGATTAAGATGCTTGCTGGTGTAGTTATAAATAGATGTCCTATTTTACACTTTATACAGCTTTATTAAAGGTCTATATAATATGTATAATACCGTTGTGTCTCCAGAGAGAGAGAAAGAGAGTAAACTGGAATGCTATCTGGTCCTAAACAGGGAGTAGAAACCTTTATGAGTGCAATGTTTACTGTTCATTTTCAATCGTTTTTTGTTGTTTTTTGTTTCATCTCACTTTTGTTGGTTTATTTCACTTGTTTTGTAAACGTATGTTTCACATGCCAATGCAACCTTTGACATTCACCTCCTCTTCCGTTTCTCTCTCCGTCATCCTTCTTTTCCTCCTCTCCACTTAACTTCTAAGAGTTAGTCACTCGTTCTTCTCTTCACTTCTTCCACAATTAGACATTCAGGATATGACAGAGGGGAGAGAGAGGGAGAGAGAGAGGGAGAGAGAGAGAGAGAGAGAACAGACTTTGTAACGCTTTTTACTCATTATTCTCCCAGGCACCCAGTGTGTGTTCTGAACAGGGGAGCTGTCTCTTCTTCTCCCTCCTTTCCCCTCTCATATTCTCATCCTCCTCTCACTCACTCCTCCTTTTATCTCCTCTTTGTTCCACAAGAGTTGCATCAAAGACGAGAGGGCTGAAGATACATCTCCCCCCAACTACATTATCTTGTTGTACTGTCATCTCCTAGTGTGAATCGATGCGGTGGTGTAGTGAGTCCGGTCCAGAGTTGGAGCAGATCTGATTGTCTAGAAGTGCCAGATGTCACATTAGCTACTATTTCTGACTTCTCCTACTCTAACTCATTAGTAACACACACACACACACACACACACACACACACACACACACACACACACCACTCTGTTATGTCAGAATACCCTGGGGATAAAAGGAAGTGCGATGTAGGCTGTTGTCACAGCAATCAGTTGGTGACATCACTCCTCCTCTCCTGTCTCTCTCTCTCTCTCTCTCTCTCTCTCTCTTTCTCTCTCTCTCTCTCTCTCTCTCTCTCTTTCTCTCTCTCTCTCTCTCTCTCTCTCTCTCTCTTCCTCCCTCTCTCTCTCTCTCTCGCTCTCTCTCTCTCTCTCTCTCTCTCTCTCTCTCTCTCTCGGTCTCTCTCTCTCTCTCTCTCTCTCTCTCTCTCTCTCTCTCTCTCTCTCTCTCTCTCTCTCTCTCTCCCTCTCTCTCTCTCTCTCTCTGTCAGGATGTTCACAATAAGTATAATCCCACCGCTGTCACCAATGAACCATTGAAAGGCTCTCTGGTGCTGCAGGATCTTTATGTATAGTGGGATGTCATCACACTCATCTGATGTTCAGGGCTTTCCTGTTTCAGACTATGAAATCCTATGCAGTCCTTGGTTCACCTCGAAGTGTGGGGAGGTCTACATTCTGGTTTTAGTTGACTTTAGTCCATGTTCTTCCCACAGCTGCCTCGGATTCTGTTATTGGTCATTCCCATTTAGATACCAGTCTGCTATTGGTCACTCCCACTTAGAACACCCTCTGCTAATGGTCACTCCCACTTAGAACACCCTCTGCTAATGGTCACTCCCACTTAGAACACCCTCTGCTAATAGTCACTCCCACTTAGAACACCCTCTGCTAATGGTCACTCCCATTTAGAACACCCTCTGCTAATAGTCACTCCCACTTAGAACACCCTCTGCTAATTGTCACCCCCATTTAGAACACCCTCTGCTAATAGTCACACCCACTTAGAACACCCTCTGCTAATAGTCACTCCCATTTAGAACACCCTCTGCTAATAGTCACTCCCATTTAGAATACCCTCTGCTAATAGTCACTCCCACTTAGAACACCCTCTGCTATTTGTCACTCCCATTTAGAACACCCTCTGCTAATAGTCACTCCCATTTAGAACACCTTCTGCTAATAGTCACTCCCATTTAGAACACCCTCTGCTAATAGTCACTCCCATTTAGAACACCCTCTGCTAATAGTCACTCCAACTTAGAACACCCTCTGCTAATAGTCACTCCCATTTAGAACACCCTCTGCTAATAGTCACTCCCACTTAGAACACCCTCTGCTAATAGTCACTCCCATTTAGAACACCTTCTGCTAATAGTCACTCCCATTTAGAACACCCTCTGCTAATAGTCACTCCCATTTAGAACACCCTCTGCTAATAGTCACTCCCACTTAGAACACCCTCTGCTAATAGTCACTCCCATTTAGAACACCCTCTGCTAATAGTCACTCCCACTTAGAACACCCTCTGCTAATAGTCACTCCCACTTAGAACACCCTCTGCTAATAGTCACTCCCATTTAGAACACCCTCTGCTAATAGTCACTCCCATTTAGAACACCCTCTGCTAATAGTCACTCCCACTTAGAACACTCCCATTTAGAACACCCTCTGCTAATAGTCACTCCCATTTAGAACACCCTCTGCTAATAGTCACTCCCATTTAGAACACCCTCTGCTAATAGTCACTCCCACTTAGAACACCCTCTGCTAATAGTCACTCTCATTTAGAACACCCTCTGCTAATAGTCACTCCCACTTAGAACACCCTCTGCTAATAGTCACTCCCACTTAGAACACCCTCTGCTAATAGTCACTCCCATTTAGAACACCCTCTGCTAATAGTCACTCCCACTTAGAACACCCTCTGCTAATAGTCACTCCCACTTAGAACACCCTCTGCTAATAGTCACTCCCACTTAGAACACCCTCTGCTAATAGTCACTCCCACTTAGAACACCCTCTGCTAATAGTCACTCCCATTTAGAACACCCTCTGCTAATAGTCACTCCCACTTAGAACACCCTCTGCTAATAGTCACTCCCACTTAGAACACCCTCTGCTAATAGTCACTCCCATTTAGAACACCCTCTGCTAATAGTCACTCCCATTTAGAACACCCTCTGCTAATAGTCACACCCACTTAGAACACCCTCTGCTAATAGTCACTCCCACTTAGAACACCCTCTGCTAATAGTCACTCCCACTTAGAACACCCTCTGCTAATAGTCACTCCCACTTAGAACACCCTCTGCTAATAGTCACACCCACTTAGAACACCCTCTGCTAATAGTCACTCCCATTTAGAACACCCTCTGCTAATAGTCACTCCCACTTAGAACACCCTCTGCTAATAGTCACTCCCACTTAGAACACCCTCTGCTAATAGTCACTCCCACTTAGAACACCCTCTGCTAATAGTCACTCCCACTTAGAACACCCTCTGCTAATAGTCACTCCCATTTAGAACACCCTCTGCTAATAGTCACACCCACTTAGAACACCCTCTGCTAATAGTCACTCCCATTTAGAACACCCTCTGCTAATAGTCACTCCCACTTAGAACACCCTCTGCTAATAGTCACTCCCACTTAGAACACCCTCTGCTAATAGTCACTCCCATTTAGAACACCCTCTGCTAATAGTCACTCCCACTTAGAACACCCTCTGCTAATAGTCACTCCCACTTAGAACACCCTCTGCTAATAGTCACTCCCACTTAGAACACCCTCTGCTAATAGTCACTCCCATTTAGAACACCCTCTGCTAATAGTCACTCCCATTTAGAACACCCTCTGCTAATAGTCACTCCCACTTAGAACACCCTCTGCTAATAGTCACTCCCACTTAGAACACCCTCTGCTAATAGTCACTCCCACTTAGAACACCCTCTGCTAATAGTCACTCCCACTTAGAACACCCTCTGCTAATAGTCACTCCCATTTAGAACACCCTCTGCTAATAGTCACTCCCACTTACTAGATACCAGTTTGCTATTCTTCACTGCTACTTGTGTTCTATAATCAGATCTATGGAGGAACATTTGCTGTCTTTATTGATCATTTTCCCTCCCTCTCTCTGTCTTTCTTTCTCTCGTTCGTTATCGGGGTGATTTATTATGCGGGTGTAACGTCTGCTTTTATGACTGAACAGATATGATCCGTCTCTTTCTGTTTCTGTAATCAAGTGTGAATTGATGAGTGGGCTGGGTGTTGTATAGTCTTGTTGAGTCTGTGATCTGAGTGAACAGATATCTGGTAAATCTGAAGCTGTGTCATAGTTAGGCCTGTTGTATGCATGACCATATGAAGTTTGTAGGTGTTTTTGATGATGCCTCCCCCCCACTCTCTCCTGCTCTCCCTCTCATTCTCTTTTCCTCTTTCTTACCCAGTTACTTCTATAAATAGGTTTTGAAGTAAGGGGCTGTGCATTGTAACACTACACTGCCTTCCTTTACACAGAGGGAGAGAGCGGGAGAGGGAGAGAGAGAAAGGGCGAGAAAGTGAGTGAGAAAGAGAGGGACGTTAAAATATATATGGACTAAGAATGACTTTTTTTATAGTCACCACTCACTTGGTTTCAATTATGGGCTGTAAACATTGATTATGCCTCCCGCTGTCTTCCCCCATCCTTCTCTCTCTTTCCCCCATCCTTCTCTCTCTTTCCCCCATCCTTCTCTCTCTTTACCCATCCTTCTCTCTCTTTACCCATCCTTCTCTCTCTTTCCCCATCCTTCTCTCTCTTTACCCATCCTTCTCTCTCTTTCCCCATCCTTCTCTCTCTTTACCCATCTTTCTCCTCTTTCCCCCATCCTTCTCTCTCTTTACCCATCCTTCTCTCTTTACCCATCTTTCTCCTCTTTCCCCATCCTTCTCTATCTTTCCCCCATCCTTCTCTATCTTCCCCCATCCTTCTCTCTCTTTACCCATCCTTCTCTCTTTACCCATCTTTCTCCTCTTTACCCATCCTTCTCTCTCTTTCCCCCATCCTTCTCTCTCTTTACCCATCCTTCTCTCTCTTTTCCCATCCTTCTCCTCTTTACCCATCCTTCTCCTCTTTCCCCATCATTCTCCTCTTTCCCCATCCTTCTCTCTCTTTCCCCCATCCTTCTCTCTCTTTCCCCCATCCTTCTCTCTCTTTCCCCATCCTTCTCTCTCTTTACCCATCCTTCTCTCTCTTTTCCCATCCTTCTCCTCTTTACCCATCCTTCTCCTCTTTCCCCATCCTTCTCCTCTTTCCCCATCCTTTTCTCTCTTTCCCCATCCTTCTCTCTCTTTCCCCCCATCTTTCTTTCTCTTTCTCCTCTTTTTCTCCCCTCCTCTCCCTCCCTCTCTCTCTCTCTCTCTCTCTCTCTCTCTGGTATTTCCTGTTCTGGGTCATGTGGTGTATATGATCCACTGAATTGAAGTATGTGAAATGTGATCGGTTGCCTTGGCGACAGCAATGCCCCAGCCAGAGAGAGTGACAGGAAGGAAGCAGCAACCCACAACTGTAGTATTTTACTATTCACTGTAGTGTTGTACTGTATTATTCACTGTAGTGTTTTACTGTAGTATTTACTGTAGTGTTTTACTGTATTATTCACTGTAGTGTTTTACTGTAGTATTTACTGTAGTGTTGTACTGTATTATTCACTGTAGTGTTTTACTGTAGTATTTACTGTAGTGTTTTACTGTATTATTCACTGTAGTGTTTTACTGTATTATTCATTATAGTGTTTTACTGTAGTATTCACTGTAGTGTTTTACTGAATTATTCACTGTAGTGTTTTACTGTAGTATTTACTGTAGTGTTTTACTGTAGTATTTACTGTAGTGTTTTACTGTAGTATTCACTGTAGTGTTTTACTGTAGTATTTACTGTAGTGTTTTACTGTAGTGTTTTACTGTAGCATTCACTGTAGTGTTTTACTGTAGTGTTTCACTGTAGTGTTTTACTGTAGTGTTTTACTGTAGTATTCACTGTAGTATTCACTGTAGTGTTTTACTGTAGTATTCACTGTAGTCTTTTACTGTAGTGTTCACTGTAGTGTTTTACTGTATTATTAACTGTAGTATTCACTGTAGTGTTTTACTGTAGTGTTTTACTGTAGTATTCACTGTAGTGTTTCACTGTAGTGTTTTACTGTAGTATTCACTGTAGTGTTTTACTGTAGTGTTTTACTGTAGTATTCACTGTAGTGTTTTACTGTAGTGTTTTACTGTAGTGTTTTACTGTAGTATTCACTGTAGTGTTTCACTGTAGTGTTTTACTGTAGTATTCACTGTAGTGTTTTACTGTAGTATTCACTGTAGTGTTTTACTGTAGTATTCACTGTAGTATTTCCAGTTAACAATAGTATAAATACTGTAGTAAATTAAACTGTAGTAACAGTGCCTTCAGAAATATTCATACCCCTTGACTTTTTCCATGTTTTGTTACGCTACGTTTTAAACATGTATGTTTTGCTAATTGTTATATGCTAAAAATATATAACAAATACCTTAAGTATTCAGACCCTTTTCTATGAGACTCAAAACTGAGCTCAGGTGCATCCTGTTTCCATTGATCATCCTTGAGATGTTTCTACAACTTG
>CM042406.1:735000-835000 GCA_023634145.1 Thymallus thymallus
GGTCCATTATAGAGTTAATGATGACTCTGTTGTTGTACTGGTCATCATTGGCCTAGGTCCTCATACTGATGATTTATAGATCAGTGCATTGACGTTACTGTACAAAATGTCATTGAAAAACAGTCAAGTCTACCATTTTTAATATACTTTTCCTCTCTCATGCAGCTCTTCCCATTCATTTCCATTATTTGCTTGTAATTAGAATGTGTTTACTTAGTCAAAATATGAATACAAAGGTTAGATAAAATAGAGAATTCCCATGCTTGTGAAAGCTTCGGTCTTACATAGAGGATAGACCTGAAAGCTGAATGCTGATTCTATACGGCCAATCACATTGTGGTATAACATTTTGACCTTAAAGGAGAAATAGAAGGTCAATGTTTGTTACATTGAAGTCTATGGTGTGAACTGAGAGTTGTCGTGTGTGTGTGTGTGTGTGTGTGTGTGTGAGAAAGAGTACATACGTGTGTGTGTGTGTGTGTGGGGGGGGGGGGGGGGGTGTGTGTGTGTGTGTGTGTGTGTGTGTATGGTGGTCCATTTAATGATGGTATTAGAGTGTTCAGTAGGCATATGAATGTGCTGACGCCAGGTTTAGCCAATAACCAGTCATATAGAGCATCTCCCCCTTCCTTAATAAGTACTGAAGGTGAAATTACCCTCAACCACAGATCTAGGAGGTGAGAGGGGTGAGAGGCTCTCCCCCTAGTGGTAAGAGTGTGTAACATGTTAGTCAGTCAGGATTGTCCATTCTACCAGCTCAATTTCTACACTCCTCTGTCTGTCATGGAGGGGAAGCATCAAGTGCACTGCATTGATTGTGAGGTCAAAGTTCAGAGCAGTATTCCATTCCAGTGAGAGTGTATGGATCTGGTTAGGAGATGTCTGCCAATGTCCCTGGGTCTCAGATTGGCCTTTGACATCTGGCCTCTCTGAGAGCTTCAGTGTAAATCCCTCCACCATCAGAATGGAAGTAGAGAGCAGTCCGCAGACATAACACTTTGGCTGTCTCCCAAATCACAACCTATTCCCTATATAGTGCACTACTTTTAACCAGGGCCCATGGATCTCTGGTCAACAGTAGTGCACTATATAGGGGATAGGGTGCCATTTGGGACACAGCCTTTATAGTGCGAGAGAGAGAGAGGTTAGTAGAGATGGAGTTAGACATTGAGAGTGCTGGATGTAAGACATATAGAAAGAGATGAAGAGGTGAAGTTGTAGAAGCCTAGACATGAATGTATAGACACAGACACTCAGTATTATCCAGAACACAGGTCTGATACTATTTGAAACTATATGACTTGATACTCCTTACTTTATAGCATTGTGTAACTTGGACCCAGCTACAATGGAACTACAAAGGAGATCTCCCACTAGTCTTTCATCCTGCTACCCAACCACACTAATGCCACTCCCTCTCCGCATCTCTCTGTCACTTCACATCCTGTTTGAGGGCATGGGGTCAGGGTACCCCTGTCTGAGGGCATGGGGTCAGGGTACCCCCTGTCTGAGGGCATGAGGTCAGGGTACCTGGTGGGCAGTGGGTGGTACCCCCTGTCTGAGGGCATGGGGTCAGGGTACCCCCTGTCTGAGGGCATGGGGTCAGGGTACCTGGTGGGCAGTGGGTGGTACCCCCTGTCTGAGGGCATGGGGTCAGGGTACCCCCTGTCTGAGGGCATGGGGTCAGGGTACCTGGTGGGCAGTGGGTGGTACCCCCTGTCTGAGGGCATGGGGTCAGGGTACCCCCTGTCTGAGGGCATGGGGTCAGGGTACCTGGTGGGCAGTGGGTGGTACCCCCTGTCTGAGGGCATGGGGTCAGGGTACCCCCTGTCTGAGGGCATGGGGTCAGGGTACCTGGTGGGCAGTGGGTGGTACCCCCTGTCTGAGGGCATGGGGTCAGGGTACCTGGTGGGCAGTGGGTGGTACCCCCTGTCTGAGGGCATGGGGTCAGGGTACCTGGTGGGCAGTGGGTGGTACCCCCTGTCTGAGGGCATGGGGTCAGGGTACCCCCTGTCTGAGGGCATGGGGTCAGGGTACCCCCTGTCTGAGGGCATGGGGTCAGGGTACCTGGTGGGCAGTGGGTGGTACCCCCTGTCTGAGGGCATGGGGTCAGGGTACCCCCTGTCTGAGGGCATGGGGTCAGGGTACCTGGTGGGCAGTGGGTGGTACCCCCTGTCTGAGGGCATGGGGTCAGGGTACCCCCTGTCTGAGGGCATGGGGTCAGGGTACCCCCTGTCTGAGGGCATGGGGTCAGGGTACCTGGTGGGCAGTGGGTGGTACCCCCTGTCTGAGGGCATGGGGTCAGGGTACCCCCTGTCTGAGGGCATGGGGTCAGGGTACCTGGTGGGCAGTGGGTGGTACCCCCTGTCTGAGGGCATGGGGTCAGGGTACCCCCTGTCTGAGGGCATGGGGTCAGGGTACCCCCTGTCTGAGGGCATGGGGTCAGGGTACCCCCTGTCTGAGGGCATGGGGTCAGGGTACCTGGTGGGCAGTGGGTGGTACCCCCTGTCTGAGGGCATGGGGTCAGGGTACCCCCTGTCTGAGGGCATGGGGTCAGGGTACCTGGTGGGCAGTGGGTGGTACCCCCTGTCTGAGGGCATGGGGTCAGGGTACCTGGTGGGCAGTGGGTGGTACCCCCTGTCTGAGGGCATGGGGTCAGGGTACCTGGTGGGCAGTGGGTGGTACCCCCTGTCTGAGGGCATGGGGTCAGGGTACCTGGTGGGCAGTGGGTGGTACCCCCTGTCTGAGGGCATGGGGTCAGGGTACCTGGTGGGCAGTGGGTGGTATCCCCTGTCTGAGGGCATGGGGTCAGGGTACCTGGTGGGCAGTGGGTGGTACCCCCTGTCTGAGGGCATGGGGTCAGGGTACCTGGTGGGCAGTGGGTGGTACCCCCTGTCTGAGGGCATGGGGTCAGGGTACCCCCTGTCTGAGGGCATGGGGTCAGGGTACCTGGTGGGCAGTGGGTGGTACCCCCTGTCTGAGGGCATGGGGTCAGGGTACCCCCTGTCTGAGGGCATGGGGTCAGGGTACCCCCTGTCTGAGGGCATGGGGTCAGGGTACCTGGTGGGCAGTGGGTGGTACCCCCTGTCTGAGGGCATGGGGTCAGGGTACCCCCTGTCTGAGGGCATGGGGTCAGGGTACCTGGTGGGCAGTGGGTGGTACCCCCTGTCTGAGGGCATGGGGTCAGGGTACCCCCTGTCTGAGGGCATGGGGTCAGGGTACCTGGTGGGCAGTGGGTGGTACCCCCTGTCTGAGGGCATGGGGTCAGGGTACCTGGTGGGCAGTGGGTGGTACCCCCTGTCTGAGGGCATGGGGTCAGGGTACCTGGTGGGCAGTGGGTGGTACCCCCTGTCTGAGGGCATGGGGTCAGGGTACCTGGTGGGCAGTGGGTGGTACCCCCTGTCTGAGGGCATGGGGTCAGGGTACCTGGTGGGCAGTGGGTGGTACCCCCTGTCTGAGGGCATGGGGTCAGGGTACCTGGTGGGCAGTGGGTGGTACCCCCTGTCTGAGGGCATGGGGTCAGGGTACCTGGTGGGCAGTGGGTGGTACCCCCTGTCTGAGGGCATGGGGTCAGGGTACCTGGTGGGCAGTGGGTGGTACCCCCTGTCTGAGGGCATGGGGTCAGGGTACCCCCTGTCTGAGGGCATGGGGTCAGGGTACCCCCTGTCTGAGGGCATGGGGTCAGGGTACCTGGTGGGCAGTGGGTGGTACCCCCTGTCTGAGGGCATGGGGTCAGGGTACCTGGTGGCAGTGGGTGGTACCCCCTGTCTGAGGGCATGGGGTCAGGGTACCCCCTGTCTGAGGGCATGGGGTCAGGGTACCCCCTGTCTGAGGGCATGGGGTCAGGGTACCTGGTGGGCAGTGGGTGGTACCCCCTGTCTGAGGGCATGGGGTCAGGGTACCTGGTGGGCAGTGGGTGGTACCCCCTGTCTGAGGGCATGGGGTCAGGGTACCTGGTGGGCAGTGGGTGGTACCCCCTGTCTGAGGGCATGGGGTCAGGGTACCCCCTGTCTGAGGGCATGGGGTCAGGGTACCCCCTGTCTGAGGGCATGGGGTCAGGGTACCTGGTGGGCAGTGGGTGGTACCCCCTGTCTGAGGGCATGGGGTCAGGGTACCCCCTGTCTGAGGGCATGGGGTCAGGGTACCTGGTGGGCAGTGGGTGGTACCCCCTGTCTGAGGGCATGGGGTCAGGGTACCCCCTGTCTGAGGGCATGGGGTCAGGGTACCTGGTGGGCAGTGGGTGGTACCCCCTGTCTGAGGGCATGGGGTCAGGGTACCCCCTGTCTGAGGGCATGGGGTCAGGGTACCCCCTGTCTGAGGGCATGGGGTCAGGGTACCTGGTGGGCAGTGGGTGGTACCCCCTGTCTGAGGGCATGGGGTCAGGGTACCTGGTGGGCAGTGGGTGGTACCCCCTGTCTGAGGGCATGGGGTCAGGGTACCTGGTGGGCAGTGGGTGGTACCCCCTGTCTGAGGGCATGGGGTCAGGGTACCTGGTGGGCAGTGGGTGGTACCCCCTGTCTGAGGGCATGGGGTCAGGGTACCTGGTGGGCAGTGGGTGGTACCCCCTGTCTGAGGGCATGGGGTCAGGGTACCCCCTGTCTGAGGGCATGGGGTCAGGGTACCCCCTGTCTGAGGGCATGGGGTCAGGGTACCTGGTGGGCAGTGGGTGGTACCCCCTGTCTGAGGGCATGGGGTCAGGGTACCTGGTGGGCAGTGGGTGGTACCCCCTGTCTGAGGGCATGGGGTCAGGGTACCCCCTGTCTGAGGGCATGGGGTCAGGGTACCCCCTGTCTGAGGGCATGGGGTCAGGGTACCTGGTGGGCAGTGGGTGGTACCCCCTGTCTGAGGGCATGGGGTCAGGGTACACCCTGTCTGAGGGCATGGGGTCAGGGTACCTGGTGGGCAGTGGGTGGTACCCCCTGTCTGAGGGCATGGGGTCAGGGTACCCCCTGTCTGAGGGCATGGGGTCAGGGTACCCCCTGTCTGAGGGCATGGGGTCAGGGTACCTGGTGGGCAGTGGGTGGTACCCCCTGTCTGAGGGCATGGGGTCAGGGTACCTGGTGGGCAGTGGGTGGTACCCCCTGTCTGAGGGCATGGGGTCAGGGTACCTGGTGGGCAGTGGGTGGTACCCCCTGTCTGAGGGCATGGGGTCAGGGTACCTGGTGGGCAGTGGGTGGTACCCCCTGTCTGAGGGCATGGGGTCAGGGTACCCCCTGTCTGAGGGCATGGGGTCAGGGTACCTGGTGGGCAGTGGGTGGTACCCCCTGTCTGAGGGCATGGGGTCAGGGTACCCCCTGTCTGAGGGCATGGGGTCAGGGTACCCCCTGTCTGAGGGCATGGGTCAGGGTACCTGGTGGGCAGTGGGTGGTACCCCCTGTCTGAGGGCATGGGGTCAGGGTACCCCCTGTCTGAGGGCATGGGGTCAGGGTACCTGGTGGGCAGTGGGTGGTACCCCCTGTCTGAGGGCATGGGGTCAGGGTACCCCCTGTCTGAGGGCATGGGGTCAGGGTACCTGGTGGGCAGTGGGTGGTACCCCCTGTCTGAGGGCATGGGGTCAGGGTACCCCCTGTCTGAGGGCATGGGGTCAGGGTACCTGGTGGGCAGTGGGTGGTACCCCCTGTCTGAGGGCATGGGGTCAGGGTACCTGGTGGGCAGTGGGTGGTACCCCCTGTCTGAGGGCATGGGGTCAGGGTACCTGGTGGGCAGTGGGTGGTACCCCCTGTCTGAGGGCATGGGGTCAGGGTACCTGGTGGGCAGTGGGTGGTACCCCCTGTCTGAGGGCATGGGGTCAGGGTACCCCCTGTCTGAGGGCATGGGGTCAGGGTACCTGGTGGGCAGTGGGTGGTACCCCCTGGTGGGAGATAAAAGAGAAAAGAGGGCATTTTCAACCCAGCTGTTCCATTTAGCCTTCTTCTGGTTGGTTAGCTAGTTTAGCAACTGTCACTGTAGCAACCGTAGTTGTATACGGTTGCCATGGCAGTTTGGGGAGAGGGGGTTGCCAAGGCAACAATTGTGACTTGCTTGCTTAATGAGCAGGACATTGAGCATGATTCCAAACTGTTCATATTTTCCCCTCTTTTTTTCCCCTCTCTCCCTCTTTTATTTTTTCTCTCTACAGTCTGCCATCTGCTTTAGAGTAGTTCATCTCTCCATCTTTCTTTTCCCCATTGTGGGGAGGTTGTGGGGAGGTTGTGGGGAGGTTGTGTCCCACGTACACCAACATGTCGCTGGCCAACCGTCCGTCAGAGAATGGCAGGTGTGCCTGTCAATGCCCTAGCTGTCTCTTCCGCACAGTCTTCCTCATCATCACTGTGTTCTCTCTATTGTACTCAAATATCATTCAGAACAAAAGATAATAATCCAAAGATTATAATCTCACCTAATCCATAAAGCGTCTGGTTCTTAGAGGAATACGCGAAAGAGATCCGGATCTCTTTGACTAACATGGCTGTTAACTGTCATGTGTTACTGTAATTTGCTGGGACATGATTGACCTGACCCAGTTGTGGAGGTTTAACTGTCAATTCAACCCCCTCCTTTCAATAGCGTTCTGTCGACTCTGTGTGCGTGTGTGTGTTTTGAGGAGTCTTGACAGGGGTCTAACTCAGGTCTAACTAATTGAAACAGTGTGAGTGAACGTGCTAGCTAGCCACTCTCTGATCATGTTCAGCTGTCCCCCCTTTCTTTCTCTCTTGTAGTTTGTTGTCCAGTCATATCTTTCCACTGGGTTGACAACGTGTTATTCGAAAGTGTCTGGGAAAGAAAGAAACGCACTGTTCCACATCCTTGTTTCTCTGTTTACAATCTGTTTCTCTCTCTCTCTTTATCCCCCTCTCCCTCCATAGTGTTCTGTGTGTTTACAATCTGTTTCTCTCTCTCTCTTTATCCCCCTCTCCCTCCATAGTGTTCTGTGTGTTTACAAGCCGTCTCTGTCTCTAACCTAACTTTATCAAGGCTTTTATAGATGGAGGGAGGGCCTGGGCCAAGGAGAATGCATGTTCCCTGTATGTTTCACTATGAGCTACAGTACGATGTGTAGTAGAGTCGTCTTCCTCTTTTATTTAGACAGTACCGATGGTACGTAGATATAGGGGTTTAGATGATGATGATGGTACGTAGATATAGGGGTTTAGATGATGATGATGGTACATAGATATAGGGGTTTAGATGATGATGATGGTACGTAGATATAGGGGTTTAGATGATGATGATGATGGTACGTAGATATAGGGGTTTAGATGATGATGATGATGGTACGTAGATATAGGGGTTTAGATGATGATGATGATGGTACGTAGATATAGGGGTTTAGATGATGATGGGAGAACATCAGAAAATGTCTAGGGTGGGATTACATCTCATGTCGCTGCTGGACAATATTTGCTGGGTAGACTGCAGCACTGCCGCTACGCCACGCTGCTGCACGGTCATGGTATAGCCTGGGCTGGGCCTGGACTGGGCCTGGGCTGGGCCTGGGCTGGGCCTGGGCCTGGGCTGGGCCTGGACTGGGCCTGGACTGGGCCTGGACTGGGCCTGGACTGGGCCTGGACTGGGCCTGAATTGTCTGAGTTAGTTGCTTTGCAGTGAATCATTCTCCTTCTCCCTCTCTTTCTATCATCATCCCTCCTCCCTCTCTTTCTGTCATCATCCCTCCTCCCTCTCTTTATATCATCATCCCTCCTCCCTCTCTTTCTGTCATCATCCCTCCTCCCTCTCTTTATATCATCATCCCTCCTCCCTCTCTTTCTGTCATCATCCCTCCTCCCTCTCTTTATATCATCATCCCTCTTTCTCTCTCTGTTGATTTTGACAATTTGTTTATTTTCGTTCACATGTGAACTGTATCATAAAATAATAATATTATTAATCCACCAGAGGGACATTTTATTGCACCAGCCAATACACACAGTACCAATAAATATGCCCTCAAAACACAACAAGGACACACAGACACTAAAAGCAGTATCATCATCATCATCAATCAATATAAAAAAGTAAGTGTTTGTCTTAAAAAACTTCATAGCATATGGTAAAAAGTATTTGCGGAAACGTTCTGTTTTGGTCCTGGGTAAAATAAATCACTGCGATGCTCCAGGCTGATACTGTGGAGGGTTTGGCTAGTGTTGGTCTCTATACTACTGAGGTTTTGAGGATCTGCTCATCCAGGATGGACTCTAGTTTGTCCTGCTGGGTGTCTTCTTCATGATTTTGTTTAACCTGTTTGCATCCTCCCTAGTGATGCATTCAGAAAGTATTCAGACCGCTTGACTTTTTCCACATTTTGTTACATTACAGCCTTAATCTAAAATGGATTTTTTTTTAAATAACCACTGTGTTCTTGGGGACCTTCAATGCTGCAGACATTTTTTGGTACCCTTCCCCAGATCTGTTCCTCGACACAATTCTGCCTGTCTCTGAAATCTACGGACAATTCCTTCGACCTCATGGCTTGGTTTTTGCTGTGACATGCACTGTCAACTGTGGGACCCTATATAGATGGGTGTGTGCCTTTTCAAATCATGTCCAATCAATTGAAATTACCACAGGTGGACTCCAATCAAGTTGTAGAAACATCTCAAGGATGATCAAGGGAAACAGGATAGACCTGAGCTCCATTTCGAGTCTCATAGCAAAGGGTCTGAATACTTATGTAAATGAGGTATTTCTGTTTTAATAAATTTGCTAACATTTCTAAAAACCAGTTTTCGCTTTGTCATTATGGGGTATTGTGTCATTATGGGGTATTGTGTCATTATGGGGTATTGTGTCATTATGGGGTATTGTGTCATTATGGGGTATTGTGTGTAGATTTTAGAATAAGGCTGTAACGTAACAAAATGTGAAAAAAGTCAAGGGGTCTGAATACTTTCCAAAAGCGCTGCCTGTGTGTGTGTGTGTTTGTGTGTGTTTGTGTGTGTGTGTGTGTGTGTTTGTGTGTGTTTGTGTGTGTTTGTGTGTGTTTGTGTGTTTGTGTTTGTGTGTGTGTGTGTGTGTTTGTGTGTGTGTGTGTGTGTGTGTGTGTGTTTGTGTGTGGTTGTGTGTTTGTGTGTGTGTGTTTGTGTGTGTGTGTGTGTGTGTGTGTGTTTGTGTGTGTGTGTTTGTGTGTGTTTGTGTGTGTTTGTGTGTGTGTGTGTGTGTGTGTGTTTGTGTGTGTGTGTTTGTGTGTGTGTGTGTGTGTGTGTGTTTGTGTGTGGTTGTGTGTTTGTGTGTTTGTGTTTGTGTGTGTGTGTTTGTGTGTGTGTGTGTGTGTGTTTGTGTGTGTGTGTGTGTGTGTGTGTGTGTGTGTGTGTGTGTGTGTGTGTGTGTGTGTGTGTGTGTGTGTGTGTGTGTGTGTGTGTGTGCGTTACTGACCCTCTCTCTTGTTTTTCTCTATAGTCCCTCAGGGAGTGATCCAGAATGGAGCCAGGGTGATGAGTCAGGGCCTTTACCCAGGAACACCACCACTGCCCATAAACCCCTTAGAGAGCAGGACAGCCGCAGTCAGGTTGGTAAAGCTGCCATAGAGAGAGACATACACACACACACACACACACACAGGTCCACGCACACAGTCACACACATGCAAGGGATGGTGTGGAAGCGTTAGGGACAGAGATTTAGGAGAGGTGAAAGCTGCATGTTCAGACAGGACACACACACATGCTCATATGCTATTATACAAACACACTCACACACACACATACACACACAGAGACTGCTGGGTGGGTGTTGGCAGAATGTTCTGGCCTGAGGCAGTGACAGCTTCACATGGAAACACAGTGATTCCAGCTGAGCTCTGTTTAGCTGGGTGTTATAGATCAAACTGTATCCTGGGATAAGTGGTAAGTATGGACACAACCGATAACACCTCAACACTATAGCTCAGTTAAAACTGTAGTACGAGAGCAGTGTGGTTTGACATAGTGTAAACAGAGAGAGACAGAATACACACATAAACAGAATCTCCCTATCCATTCTTTGTGTCTTTCACGCAGGCACACAAACACACTCATTCAGAGAGAGAGAGAGAGAGTGAGTGACTGACTGACAGTGCATTTAGACATGAATAATAGATAGGATTTGTCTTAGACTGCTGTGCTCCTCCCATAATTCATGAGGTTTAAATGCACAGAGCAGTCAGGATGGCCAGAGACACTCAGAGCTGGGCTTTTAACAACATGCACACTGCCAGAGTTAGTGGGGAAACTGCACGAGATGATGCAGAGGGATGGAGGGAACATCCTTAACTTCATTTACAACATAACTATTCCTTTATAGGAAAGAACAGAATGGCATAAATTAAAATAGTATGATCACTTTTATAATAATTAATGGCACCCGTTCACCGTTAACCCCCCTAAGCTCTCTAGCACACAGTATTCATACAACAGTTATAACACTTCATAAAGTTGTTATGACACCAACAAGGTGACATGACATTATGATAATCACCAATGTCAGCCAGCTCCACCACTGAATTGAATTGAATTAAAGTGTATTGACTCAAATCGAATGTTACTTTATTAATCACCAGGCGGAGATTGATTTGTCACAGGTTTTATTTTGAAATCACAGCCTTTCCTCATCTACCTGATGGCAGAGTGTAGGGCTACATTAATTACAATGATCATCCACGTAGCATTAGCTCTTTAGCTCCGTACTCCTGTCTCTGAAGTGGCCACTCGGAGATAAAGCCCGGTCTAATTGAATTAGCTGATGACTCACTGATTAGCGGTCACAGCTAGCTCTGCTTTCTGTGTCTGATGTACTTACTGAAGCTTGTGTTTGTGTGTGTGTGTGTGTGTGTGTGTGTGTGTGTAAACATGCTAACAACATGAGTCAAACGCAAGGAGCTGTGAAGTGTGTCTAATGTTGACATAGGTATATCTGTCATGTCTACGGTCGACTTCAGTGTACAGTGCATTCGGAAAGTATTCAGACCTCTTGACTTTTTCCACATTTTGTTACGTTACAGCCTTATTCTAACTCAAATACCCCATAATGACAAAGCGAAAACTGTTTTTTAGAAATGTTTGCACATTTATTAAAATTGAGCTCAGGTGCATCATGTTTCCATTGATCATTCTTCAGATGTTTCTACAACTTGATTGGAGTCCACCTGTGGTAAATTCAATTAATTGGACATACTTTGAAAATATTGCATGTCAGAGCAAAAGTCAAGCCATGACGTTGAAGTTGTCTGTAGAGCTCCAAGACAGAATTGTGTCGAGGAACAGATCTGAGGAAGGGTACCAAAACATGTTTGCAGCATTGAAGGTCCCCAATAATACAGTGTCCTCAATCATTCTTAAATGGAAGAAGTTTGGAACCACCAAGACTCTTCCTAGAGCTGTCCGCCCAGCCAAACTGAGCAATCAGGGGAGAAAGGCCTTGGTCAGGTAGGAGACCAAGAACCTTATGGTCACTCTGACAGAGCTCCAGAGTTCCTCTGTGGAGATGGGAGAACCTTCCAGAAGGACAACCATCTGTGCAGCACTCCACCAATCAGGCCTTTATGGTAGAGTGGCCAGACGGAAGCCACTCCTCAGTAAAAGACACATGACAGCCCACTTGGAGTTTGCCAAAAGGCACCTAAAGACTCTCAGACCATGAGAAACAAGATTCTCTGGTCTGACGAATCCAAGATTGGACTCTTTGGCCTGAATGCCAAGCGCCACATCTTGAGGAAACCTGGCACCATCCCTTGGTGAAGCATGGTGGTGGCAGGATCATGCAGTGGGGGTGTTTTTCAGCGGCAGGGACTGGGAGACTAGTCAGGGTTGAGGCAAAGATGAACAGAGCAAAGTAAAGAGAGATCCTTGACGAAAACCTGCTCCAGAGCACTCAGGACCTTAGACTGGGGCGAAGGTTCACCTTCCAACATGACAGCGACCCTAAGCACACAGCCAAGACAACAAAGGAGTGGCTTCGGGACAAGTCTCTGAATGTCCTTGAGTGTCCCAGCCAGAGCCCCGACTTGAACCCGATCTAACATATCTGGAGAGACCTGAAAATGAAAATAGCTGTGCAGCAACGCTCCCCATCCAACCTGACAGAGCTTGAGAGGATCTGCAGAGAAGAATGGGAGAAACTCCCCAAATACAGGTGTGCCAAGCTTGTAGCGTCATACCCAAGAAGACTCAAGGCTGAGTAAAGGGTCTGAATACTTATGTAAATGTGATATTTAAAAAAACATTCTAAAAACCTGTTTTTGCTTTGTAATCATGGGGTATTGTGTGTAGAATAAGGCTGTAATGTAACAAAATGTGGAAATGCACTGTGTGTGTGTGTGTGTGTGTGTGTGTGTGTGTGTGTGTGTGTGTGTGTGTGTGTGTGTGTGTGTGTGTGTGTGTGTGTGTGTACATATTGTACAGGTATTTATGTGTATCAAATATCTGTCTCTCTGTCTCTCTCCAGGTCTGTGCTGTCCGGAGGCTGTTGGAAGCATAGCGTCAGCGATCCTGCCTGCGACTCCCCATTGGTCAGCAGCGACCCCAAGGAGGACCACACCTACAGTACCAACCAATCGGACGACGGCAGTGACTACACCAGCGACTCCAGTCTCCGCAGTAATGGCCCCGTCGCCCGGGACGTCGCCAACGATTCAGACTTCGATGACGAGGATGATGAAGATGACAAGAGCAAGATCCAGCTGGAGATCAAGAAGGAAGAGCCGCGTGATTGGCCCATAGACACGATAGACTCCACCCCTTCCAGCCAGCAGCACAACAACAAGCAGCATCTCTTCCTGAAAGCCAAGCAGCGGATGGGTGTGGCTAGCGATACGCTCCCGCTGAAAAAGCGGCGCACAGAAAAGCCGCCAGAGAGCGATGACGAGGAGATGAAGGAGGCGGCGGGTTCGCTCCTCCACCTGGCAGGCGTCCGGGCCTGCTTGAACAATATCACCAACAGAACCGCCAAGGGCCAGAAAGAGCAGAAAGAAGCCACGAAAAACTGAAAGAGAGAAAGAGAGAGACTAAGCTGAGAGAGTAGAGGGAGAGAACGGGAATACAAAACATCACTTTTAATATAGAAATGTATGCTTTCTTTTTTTCAGGATATCAGGTGAATTCTGATTGATTTGTGGCAATATAAAAACAATCACTTTGTTTTCCTGTATTTAAAGTTACTGTTTATAGGGTTGATTTTCTTTTCTTTCTTTTTTTTCTTCCAGTTTTTTAAAATTATTTTTTATTTGTTTTTATTTGTTTAAAGGAGATTAAAGCCATAGATGAACCTTTTTCTGATATTCAGCTAAGTTAGCAGGTTTCCGTTGGTTGAAAGTAAAGTGAGAGAAAAAAATACCTTTTTGGAAAACTGCCCCTTCGTGGATTGGCTTGGATGTATGAATAGGGATCACCTTGTTAATGTCAAAATGTACCCAATCTGCAGCTATTGGCCTTTACAGTCTCATCAGATGCAGCTAACACTGTAGGTACATTTCCACAGGCTCATACACTTGTTACTTCTGTAGAATTTACAGGTAAAAAGTTCTTATGAGGTGCTTATCACTGACATTATTTTTAACAGTGATATACATAATTCAAATGAAGTAAAGTTAGTATTCAGGGTCAGATCTTAGCTTGAGCTGCATTGATGTCTATGGGCTGCATTGATGTCTATGGGCTGCATTGATGTCTATGGGCTGCATTGATGTCTATGGGCTGCATTGATGTCTATGGGCTGCATTGATGTCTATGGGCTGCATTGATGTCTATGGGCTGCATTGATGTCTATGGGCTGCATTGATGTCTATGGGCTGCATATTTCAGTTAGGATGCGACCATATACTGTACATTAATCACAATAACGAAGCACAAATCCACATTCTATACTGGCTAAAGCAATGTTATATTAGGGCAACTATTCCACTGATGTAACACAGGCATATGCTGACATGGATAGTAGTGCCACAGATAAACATAGTTTGGCAAATTATCCCATGTTGGGCACCAAACTTTAATTTGCCTTGGAACTTCCGGTGCTAAAATGGCGGCTATGAAAAAAATCAAACTCAGTTTGCCAAACTGTCTTGTCTGTGTGCAAGGAAGCTGCCACAGAAAAAAGCTTCCATTAAATTCTGGGAAGCTGTTAGCATTAGTGACCATTAGCCTAGCCTAGCCTAGCCAAGCCCATAGAAGAGACACTCATCAGTAGCCTAGCCTAGCCAAGCCCATAGAAGAGACACTCATCAGTAGCCTAGCCTAGCCAAGCCCATAGAAGAGACACTCATCAGTAGCCTAGCCTAGCCAAGCCCATAGAAGAGACACTCATCAGTAGCCTAGCCTAGCCAAGCCCATAGAAGAGACACTCATCAGTAGCCTAGCCTAGCCAAGCCCATAGAAGAGACACTCATCAGTAGCCTAGCCTAGCCAAGCCCATAGAAGAGACACTCATCAGTAGCCTAGCCTAGCCAAGCCCATAGAAGAGACACTCATCAGTAGCCTAGCCTAGCCAAGCCCATAGAAGAGACACTCATCAGTAGCCTAGCCTAGCCAAGCCCATAGAAGAGACACTGTGTAGCCAGTTTATGTGTCTCCTACCTTAGTGTGTCAGTGTTGGGACAGTGCCAAAGAGGAACTCTTGGTCAGCCCAGTGATGACGGTAGCACTTCCTTAACTAACTGTCCTTCTGGCCGCTAATCACATTTAGCCACCAGCGCTAGCTAGCGTGCCAATGTGGAGAGGACAGTTATGTTTTCACCTTAATGGTTGACTGTAGGACTGTAGTGGGATGAAGAATACTGGTACACGTTAGATGTAGGAAAGGCTTGGTTTTTTTCTGACATGGTGTTCTCTAAATGTAAACTAATTTAGTTTTCTAAAAGCCATAAGCTAATAGTCTAGCTAGCGCTTATCGGAGAGGGAAATAACTGAAAATATGTCAAGATAACCTCAAAACTGCCTGTGTCCTTTTATGAAAGCAATCAACGTGAATAATTGAGTTATAATCCAGTGATACGATGTAGTGATTTTTTTCCTGTGTCACAAACACCTGAATACCTTGATGGGTTGGAAAGGAAATGATGCTATGGAACCTGCCAATTATATTTTGTGTGAGAAGAATAATGATATGACTGTGGAGTTGTTTATTTTTGTGTTAGTTTTTTGTTTGTGTTTACTTACCCACCCTCATGACGTAATAAAGCAATTTCATCCAGTCAGGATAACACTGTATAAAAAGTCTAACTAGATTTTTTTTTTTTTTAAGCAATGTAGCCAGCAGGATTTTTCCAAATCGTGTTGCATGGGTTCTGTAAAGAAAAATATAAAAAACTGTTTTCTATTCAGACAAAGTTCATGTTAGGTAAATAATGTATTTAGCATGAAGCATGAATTATTTTCATATAAGTATCCTAGCGAACAAAAAGGTTCTGCCTGGAAGTTGTGCGCCCATAGGTGTGGAATCCTTCTCTGGTGATTTGATGATTTGTTTCCTGTCGTCCTTACTCATCTTTGTTTTAACGTGGGCTTTGAAAAGATACAGTAAAAACATCTTGTTCAGGGGGCAAATCTCTTTCTGCAATATAAGGATAACTCTCCACCCATGGATACAGGGCTAGATAGCAACTCCCTTCATCCATAGTTGATTAAACCAGAATGTCCCAATGTTTGTATGTAGTCACTAGATGGCCATGCTAGAACTGACCATTTTTTAAAAACTTCTTGGCATGAAGATCAGTTATTTGTGGATTGAAAGCACCAAACGTTCAGCATACCTCTGTCCTCTCCAGCATAGCCATATAGTGACCACTGTGTCTGATGGGTTCTCCCTGATGGCTGAATGTTGGAGCCCATGTGATAACAGAGAGATGAGGTAGTGAGTGTCAGTCTTCTGTTCCCCATAACCCTCCTTCTATGTGCCTGTTCTTCCATCACTTCTTTATTTTATAAGGTTTTAGACGTCTTTGATATTTCAGGGTCTTCCATTTTTCAATGACAAGAGTTTAACCGAGTAAGCGTTTTTTATGTTGTTGTTGTTTTGGGTTTATTTTATGTCTCTCGCTGTGGTTTTGCCATTTCTACTCTAACGACTCTTCAGGTCTTGTTGTCAGTATTATTAGGCATGAAAATAACACAAAGTAAATGACACAGTACAATGGCTAGATAAATACTCTATAGTGCACATTTTCACGTTATCTCGCCAGATTGCACTAAGATATTAAAATAAAGATATTGTCTAAGTTCAGTGCCAAAGCCTGTAATAATTCCTTATCTACCTGAAATAGATGACACACATACTAGATATGTACTGTATGTCAAGACAAAAAATTACCAGTGAGCTGTAGCATTTCTGTCGTATACCCTATACGTTATGTCCTACTGATTTTTGTTGAAACCTACCACATTACTTGCTATACATTACTCATTGGGATGGTTTTCATTTGAAGTTGAATATAACACCCTATGTCCTATAGTGAGTAACTCTTGACCAGAGCTAACTAACCCAATGTGGCTCAGGTCAAAAGCAGTGCGCTATATGGTAAATAAGGTATCATTTGAAACTGCCCTTATTTGCCCTGGATTAAGTTCAGGTGATGAGCTTCTGTCTTCTAGACAGTGTGTCAATGTATCTTCAACTGATAAATGTATTATATATATGATTTATTCCCATTGTTTGATACGTTATACTTTGAGGAATGCTGCCTTCCTTGGACATAACAGTCACTAGATAACTCTTCCTCCAATCACAATCCTTCAGGTGCCACAATGTTGGAGGAGGAAGATGTTGAATATTAATTATTATTAATGAACTGTCAAATAATGATACATCGATGAGTCAAAAAAGTGTTTCTTTGTTTCATTGTGTTTTTGTTGATGTTTGGTTTATTTCTGTTCAACTGCCACGATTCAGTTTATTGTTTGGAGGGGTTTCCTGAGGGGGAGAAGAAGGCGCAATGGATCGTCAGTTTCAAGTTATTTGTAGTACACTGTTCACCTGGTAATAATGGAAACTGCATGGTACCTTATGGCACTTACTGTATGTCGAGAAATTAATAGAATCGGCAACTGCTTGGTCTCAAAGGATCCATAGTTGTGCTACCGTCATCACTAATCACTTAAACAACTGCGAGCAAATTGTGTTTACAAATTTGAAGTAACTTGTTATACCACTATTATTGGTAACAAAGAAACAAAATACCAAAAAGTCACCATGTAGTTTCGATGTCAATAACAGGTAGGCAGTGTTCTGTAAATACATGCTACCGATCATTTCTACGTCCTGTTTTTGAACCCTGTAGTCTTGATGGCATGACCTTCCAGCTGATCTGGTAATATAGAGACCGACCTCCGTAGGTACGTTCTGTATTTATATTCATATTGCCAAAGACAAACTACTTCATCAATTTCATGTAAATATCACCTTGTCCGTTACTATGACGAAAGTATGTTTGTTTAAACATTTTTGTTTTGTTTTTCTGAAGAAAAAAAGACCTAACATAAAGTTTCTGTGTTGTATTGTCTTCCAGTTGCAATAAAAAAAAACGCATTGCAAAACATTGTTCCTGTGGTCATATTTAAGCTAATTATCCAGCATTGAGAGTGCTAAATCAACACTGAGAGTGCTAAATCAACACTGAGAGTGCTAAATCAACACTTAGAGTGCTAAATCAACACTGAGAGTGCTAAATCAACACTGAGAGTGCTAAATCAACACTTAGAGTGCTAAATCAACACTGAGAGTGCTAAATCAACACTGAGAGTGCTAAATCAACACTTAGAGTGCTAAATCAACACTTAGAGTGCTAAATCAACACTGAGAGTGCTAAATCAACACTTAGAGTGCTAAATCAACACTGAGAGTGCTAAATCAACACTGAGAGTGCTAAATCAACACTGTTCCAGTGTCTATGCGGCTCCACACTTTTCAGTGTTACATGTACATTGTAAAAGATCATTCCTGGTGTAATTTGCCTTTTGAGTGAATTGTAGATACCACCCATGACTGTATTTGTTAGTGACATACAGTATACATGGTTGTTGCATTCATTTGTTTTCAGTCCTATGGCGTTCAATAAGTGTATGATATCATTAAAATACATTATTTAAAACGATACAATACATACAGTCCATTTGGAAAATATTCAGATCCCTTGAATTTTTCCACATTTTGTTACGTTACAGTACAGTGTTATTCAAAAAATGTAAATGTTGACATTGGAGTCATTTAGCAGATGTTCTTCTCCAGAGCGACTTACACATTGGTGCATCAACTTAGGATAGTCAGAGGGGAAACCACATCTCCATCACAGTAAGTACATTTCTTTAAACAAGCAGCTGTGAGGAAAGGCAGTGCTATCAGGGACAACCACATCTCGGATTAAATATATATATATATATATACTGTATATATTTTTTTTCTCATCAATCTACACACAATATCCCATTATGACAAAGCAAAAACTGGTTTTATTAAAGATAAAAAACTGAAATATTACATTTACATAAGTATTCAGACCCTTTACTCAGTACTTTGTTGAAGCACCTTTGGGAGCGATTACAACATAGAGTCATTTTGGGTTTGACACTACAAGCTTGGCACACCTGTATTTGGGGAGTTTCTCCCATTCTTCTCTGCAGATCCTCTCAAGTTCTGTCAGGTTGGACAGGGAGCATCTCTGCACAGCTATTTTCAGGTCTCTCCATAGATGTTAAATCGGGTTCAAGTCCGGGCTCTGGCTTGGCCACTCAAGGACATTCAGAGACTTTTCTCAAAGCCACTCCTGTGTTGTCTTGGTTGTGTGCTTAGGGTCGTTGTCCTGTTGGAAGGAGAACCTTCGCCCCAGTCTGAGGTCCTGAGCGCTCTGGAGCAGGTTTTCATCAAGGATCTCTCTGTACTTTGCTCTGTTAATCTTCCCCTCGATCCTGACTAGTCTCCCAGTCCCTGCCGCTGAAAAACATCCCTACAGCATGATGCTGCCACCACCCTGCTTCACCGTAAGAGTTCATTCAGGCCAAAGAGTTCAATGTTGGTGTCATGTCCTGATATGTTTCACCTGTCTGTGTTTGTCCCCTCCCCACACCAGGTGCACCCTATCACCAGCATTATCAGTGTGGGTATTTAGTCTCTTGGGTGCTGTTGGCATTTGCCAGATCGTCTTGCTTAGTCAGTCGTTTCCAGCACTCTCTCGTATTATTAACTCTGCCAGTCTGTTTCCCGGTATTCGGACCTCTACCTGCCTGTTGGATTACGTTCCTGTCTAGCCCCCTCATGTGCCTTCGACCATCTGATCTGCTGCCAAACGAACTCTGCCTGTATTACGGATTACGAGCCTGTCTACTCCTCTGCACTGCCAGTCTTCTGATTCCCGGTACCGAACGCTGCCTGAACTACGACTACGAGCCTGACTCCCCTTATTGGACGACTGCCATTCAGACTCCCGGTTACGAACATTGCCTGTCATTGACTACGAACCTGTCTTGTTCCATACTTCCCATTAAACAGTCAATCATATCTCTGCCTCCGTGTCCGCTTTTGGGTCCCGTATATCTGTCGTTGTGTCAGAACGATCTGGCCATGACGGACCCAGCGGAGTTGACCCATCTACAGAACGCAATAGCCCACCAAGGGGTTGTTGTGGGTCGACACGAGGAGGTGCTACGTTCAATTGCAGAGGAACTCAGTGAGCAGAGAGAGAACCAGCAGCGAGCCACCGAATGCCTGCTCAAACACTTGGAGAGATTAACACTGGCACTACCGGCACAGAGCGCTTCCCTCCCGTCTCCTGTCCCACCTATACCCAGCAACCCAACACCTTCCCCGGTATCCCTTAGAGAGCCGCACTTACCTGCCCCCGAACGGTTCTCTGGTGATTCGAGTTATTGTCGTCCTTTCTTGTCCCAGTGCTCGCGTATTTTCGAGCTGCAGCCATCCTCCTTTCCCACAGAGAAGTCACGGGTCGCCTATATGATAACCATGATGACGGGGCGAGCCCTGGCATGGGCTACGCCGATATGGGACCAGCAGCTTCCCGTTTGTTTCAGTCTAGCAGCGTTCATTACGGAGGTAAAAAAAGTTTTTGATGCTCCATTATCCGGAAGAGAAGCGGCACGTCAGCTGCTACATCTAAGACAGGGGACTAGCAGCGTGTCGGATTACTCTATTAAATTCCGTACCCTGGCAGCGGAGTGCTCATGGAATTCCGAGGCTCTGCTCGACGCCTTCTATGACGGATTATGTGATCCCATCAAAGATGAACTCGCCGCCCGAGAGGTGCCTCCCAGTTTAGACAGCCTCATCTCCATTGCCATGCGTATAGGAAGTAGACTTCAGGAACGAAATCGAGAGAGAGAAAATCGTCGTCCTGCTCAGGCACTTCCGCATTTCGGCGGACCGGGTGGTAGAGCGTCACCGGGACTGCCAGAATCACCCGAATTCTTCCGGGAACCACCGAGGGCATCCGAGGTCCTTGCGTCTGAACCCATGCAAATAAGGAGGGCACAGCTGACGCCCGAGGAACGTCGACGCAGGATAGACAGTCGCAGCTGCCTCTACTGTGGAGAGAAAGGACATTATGCAGCCGGTTGTCCTTTAAAAAGGGCGGGCTCATCCGTAACAGCAGGAATACGGGTGAGTCAAACTAAAACCCCGTGGGTATCCCCGGTTCGTTTTCCTTTTCCAGCCACTATTATTTGGGGTTCCCAAACCCTGAAAGTAAATGTCCTTATGGATTCAGGGGCTGACGATTGCTTCATTGATAGTTCACTTCTGGTTAAGTTAGGCATTCCCTCACGCCCTCTAAACACGCACATCGAGGCCACAGCCCTGGACGGTCGTTCTATTGGGCGGATGTCTCAGATATCGGTGCCCGTCACTCTAATCCTGTCTGGTAACCACAGGGAGGAGATCCAGTTCCTGCCCTTACATTCTCCTAACACTCCGATTGTGTTAGGCCATTCTTGGCTTGTCAAGCACAACCCTCACATCGACTGGACTACTGGTTCTGTTATTAACTGGAGCCCTTTTTGCCTTGCTCATTGTCTGAAGGCTGCTCCGCATGTTCTGAACAGACAGGTTTCACATTCCACAGAGGACATCGATGTGTCGTCTGTCCCTTCCGAATACTGGGATCTAAGGGAGGTCTTCAATAAGTCTCGGGCTACCTCGTTACCACCTCATCGGCCATATGACTGTGCCATAGACCTCCATCCAGGCACATCACCCCCCCGTGGACGTCTGTACTCCCTGTCCGGTCCGGAAACTAAGGCCATGGCGGATTATGTGGAAACCTCCCTCAGGGCTGGGATTATTCGGCCATCATCCTCTTCTGCTGGGGCGGGGATTTTCTTCGTGGCCAAGAAGGATAAGACCCTACGCCCATGCATTGATTACCGGGGCCTGAACGACATTACGGTGAAAAACCGTTACCCACTTCCACTGCTCGCCTCCGCCTTTGAGCTGCTCCAAGGAGCCACAATATTCTCTAAACTGGATCTCCGAAACGCCTACCACCTGGTACGGATACGAGAAGGGGATGAATGGAAGACAGCGTTTAACACTGCTAGTGGGCACTATGAATACCTGGTGATGCCATTCGGGTTGACTAACGCTCCCGCTGTCTTCCAGGCTCTGGTAAACGACGTACTCCGGGACATCCTCGACCCGGAGCTCATCGCTGACTTTCATCGGCGACATCCCGGTCAGCCAGGTATGCACCCGGGTCGGTCGCCAGGTGGCGCCCGTAGGGGGAGGGGTACTGTCATGTCCTGATATGTTTCACCTGTCTGTGTTTGTCCCCTCCCCACACCAGGTGCACCCTATCACCAGCATTATCAGTGTGGGTATTTAGTCTCTTGGGTGCTGTTGGCATTTGCCAGATCGTCTTGCTTAGTCAGTCGTTTCCAGCACTCTCTCGTATTATTAACTCTGCCAGTCTGTTTCCCGGTATTCGGACCTCTACCTGCCTGTTGGATTACGTTCCTGTCTAGCCCCCTCATGTGCCTTCGACCATCTGATCTGCTGCCAAACGAACTCTGCCTGTATTACGGATTACGAGCCTGTCTACTCCTCTGCACTGCCAGTCTTCTGATTCCCGGTACCGAACGCTGCCTGAACTACGACTACGAGCCTGACTCCCCTTATTGGACGACTGCCATTCAGACTCCCGGTTACGAACATTGCCTGTCATTGACTACGAACCTGTCTTGTTCCATACTTCCCATTAAACAGTCAATCATATCTCTGCCTCCGTGTCCGCTTTTGGGTCCCGTATATCTGTCGTTGTGTCAGTTGGTTTCATCAGACCAGAGAATCTCTCATGGTCTGAGAGTCCTTTAGGTGCCTTTTGGCAAACTCTAAGCAGGCTGTCATGTGCCTTTTACGGAGGAGTGGCTTACATCTGGCCACTCTACCATAAAGGCCTTATTGGTGGAGTGCTGCAGAGATGGTTGTCCTTCTGGAAGGTTCTCCCATCTCCACAGAGGAACTCTAGAGCTCTGACAGCTCCTTGACCAAGGCCCTTCTCCCCCGATTGCTCAGTTTGGCCTGGCAGCCAGCTCGAGGAAGAGTCTTGGTGGTTCCAAACTTCTTCCATTTAAGAATGATGGAGGCCACTGTGTTGTTGGGGACCTTTCAATGCTGCAGGAATGTTTTGGTACCGTACCCCAGATCTGTGCCTCGACACAATCCTGTCTCGGAGCTCTACGGACAATTCCTTTGACCTCATGGCTTGGTTTTTGCTCTGACATGCACTGTCAACTGTGGGACCTTATGTAGATAGCTGTGTACTTTTCCAAATCATGTCCAATCGATTGAATTTACCACAGGTGGACTCCAATCAAGTTGTAAAAACATCTCAAGGATGATCAATGGAAACAGGAAGCACCTGAGCACCTGAATACTAATGTAAATAAGGTATTTCTAAAACCTGTTTTCGCTTTGTAATTCTGGGGTAGTGTGTGAAGATTGATGAGGAAAAAATTTTATTTAACCATTTTAGGCTATAAGGCTATAACTTAACAAAATGTGGAAAAAGTCAAGGGGTCTGAATACTTTCGAAATGCATTGTATTTCGTAAGGCCTTATTTTGAGGGACTAGTTTTACCCTTATAAAGTGGCCTGAAACTCCTGGTTTACGGGCCACATGAGACCTGCAAGTCACATTATGCTGGCTTGCAAAGTGATGTGTAATTCTATTGGAATTGGGATATCCAACATTTGGCTTTTTTTATTCACTTGCATTCATTATTTTCTACCAGGGTTGGAAATTAATTCTCATTGAGAATGAATTATCTTTTACAATAGCAACCTAGTAGTGCAATAAACCTGCAAACAGAATATTTTTGAATACCAAATGAGGCTCTGGTCAAAAGCAGTGCGCTATACATCGAATAGGGTGCGATTTCAGTATTCCAGACGAGCCGTTGACTAGTGAAATACTTCCTTAATGGTGATGTCATCCCATAGGCCCTGTCCTTCCGAGACGCTTGATTGGCCACAGGTCACCGCCAGCGACATGCTCCCTGACACCAGTCCAATCGCTAATGGCGCGTTGCTTGACTTTGTTGCCAGGGAAAGAAACAAGAGGTAGCTATCGTTTGAGCTTCTGTCTTACTTTCTTCCTGGATCTGATGAGAATAAAGAAAACTCAGCTAACACTAGCTAACACTCAGCTGACACTCAGCTAACACTAGCTAACACTCAGCTGACACTCAGCTAACACTAGCTAACACTCAGCTGACACTCAGCTGACACTCAGCTAACACTCAGCTAACACTAGCTAACACTCAGCTGACACTCAGCTAACACTCAGCTGACACTCAGCTAACACTAGCTGACACTCAGCTAACACTAGCTGACACTCAGCTGACACTCAGCTGACACTCAGCTAACACTCAGCTAACACTAGCTGACACTCAGCTGACACTCAGCTGACACTCAGCTGACACTCAGCTGACACTCAGCTGACACTCAGCTAACACTAGCTAACACTCAGCTGACACTCAGCTGACACTCAGCTAACACTAGCTAACACTCAGCTGACACTCAGCTGACACTCAGCTAACACTAGCTAACACTCAGCTGACACTCAGCTAACACTAGCTAACACTCAGCTGACACTCAGCTGACACTCAGCTAACACTCAGCTGACACTCAGCTGACACTCAGCTGACACTCAGCTGACACTCAGCTAACACTCAGCTGACACTCAGCTGACACTCAGCTAACACTAGCTAACACTCAGCTGACACTAGCTAACACTCAGCTGACACTCAGCTAACACTCAGCTAACACTAGCTAACACTCAGCTGACACTCAGCTGACACTCAGCTAACACTAGCTAACACTCAGCTGACACTCAGCTAACACTAGCTAACACTCAGCTGACACTCAGCTGACACTCAGCTAACACTCAGCTAACACTAGCTAACACTCAGCTGACACTCAGCTGACACTCAGCTGACACTCAGCTAACACTAGCTAACACTCAGCTAACACTAGCTGACACTCAGCTGACACTCAGCTGACACTCAGCTAACACTCAGCTAACACTAGCTGACACTCAGCTGACACTCAGCTGACACTCAGCTGACACTCAGCTGACACTAGCTAACACTCAGCTGACACTCAGCTGACACTCAGCTAACACTAGCTAACACTCAGCTGACACTCAGCTGACACTCAGCTAACACTAGCTAACACTCAGCTGACACTCGGCTAACACTAGCTAACACTCAGCTGACACTCAGCTGACACTCAGCTAACACTCAGCTAACACTCAGCTGACACTCAGCTGACACTCAGCTGACACTCAGCTAACACTAGCTAACACTCAGCTGACACTCAGCTGACACTCAGCTAACACTAGCTAACACTCAGCTAACACTAGCTAACACTCAGCTGACACTCAGCTGACACTCAGCTAACACTAGCTAACACTCAGCTGACACTCAGCTAACACTAGCTAACACTCAGCTGACACTCAGCTAACACTAGCTAACACTCAGCTGACACTCAGCTGACACTCAGCTGACACTCAGCTGACACTCAGCTAACACTAGCTAACACTCAGCTGACACTCAGCTGACACTCAGCTGACACTCAGCTGACACTCAGCTAACACTCAGCTGACACTCAGCTGACACTCAGCTAACACTCAGCTGACACTCAGCTGACACTCAGCTGACACTGTTAACTCCTACCTGAAGTGCCATGTTAACATTAAAGGGGTATGTTATGGTTAGGGCTGCTCCCTACAGTGCCCTCTACTAATATTGGCACCCTTGGCAAAACGGGCTGTGGAGAAAATGTCTTCGCTGTTTATCCTCTTGGTCTTTCATTCAAAATACCCCTAAAATAATAAATATGGGGATGAGATAGTAGTGTGGGCTATTTACAAACGGGCTGTGTACAGGTGCAGTGATCGGTAAGCTGCTCTGACAGCTGATGCTTAAAGTTAGTGAGGGAGATGGTAGTCTCCAGCTTCAATGATTTTTGCAATTCGTTCCAGTCATTGGCAGCAGCGAACTGGAAGGAATGGCGACCAAAGGAGGTGTTTGCTTTGGGGATGACCAGTGAAATATACCTGCTGGAGCGCATGCTACGGGTAGGTGTTGCTATGGTGACCAGCGAGCTGAGATAAGGTGGGGATTTACCTAGTAAAGACTTATAGATGACCTGGAACCAGTGGGTTTGGCGACGAATATGTAGTGAGGGCCAGCCAACGAGAGCATATAGGTCGCAGTGATGGGTAGTGTATGGGGCTTTGGTAACAAAACGGATGGCACTGTGATTGACTACACAATTTGCTGAGCAGAGTGTTGGAGGCTATTTTGTAAATGACATCGCCGAAATCAAGGATCAGTAGGATAGTCAGTTTTATGAGGGCATGTTTGGCAGCATGAGTGAAGGAGGCTTTGTAGCGAAATAGGAAGCAGATTCTAGATTTCATTTTGGATTGGAGATGCTTAATGTGAGTCTGGAAGGAGAGTTTACAGTCTAACCAGAAGCCTAGGTATTTGTAGTTGTCCACATATTCTAAGTCAGACCCGTCGAGAGTAGTGATGATAGTCCGGTGGGCGGGTGCGGGCAGCGTTCATTTGAAAAGCATGCATTTAGTCTTACTAGCATTTAAGAGCAGTTGGAGGCCACGGAAGGAGTGTTGTATGGCATTGAAGCTTGTTTGGAGGTTAGTTAACACAGTGTCCAAAGAGCTGCCAGATGTATACAGAATGGTGTCGTATGCGTAGAGATGGATCAGAGAGTCACCAGCAACGAGAGCGACATCATTGATATATACAGAGAATAGAGTCGGCCCAAGAATTGAACCCTGTGGCCCCATAGAGACTGCCAGAGGATCGGACAATAGGCCCTCCGATTTGACACACTGAACTCTATCTGAGAAGTTGTTGGAGAACCAGGCAAGGCAGTCATTTGATAAACTAAGGCTGTTGAGTCGGCCAATAAGAATACGGTGATTGACAGAGTCGAAAGCCTTGGCCAGGTCGATGAAGACGGCGTTACAGTACTGTCTTTTATCTATGGCGGTTATGATATCGTTTAGTACCTTGAGCGTGGCTGAGGTGCACCCATGACCAGCTCAGAAACCAGATTGCGTAGCAGAGAAGGTACGGTGGGATTCGAAGTGGTCAGTGATCTGTTAACTTGGCTTTGGAAGACTTTAGAAAGGCAGGGCAGGATGGATATAGGTCTGTAACAGTTTGGGTCTAGAGTGTCTCCCCCTTTGAAGAGGGGGATGACCGCGGCAGCTTTCCAATCTCTAGGGATCTCAGACGATACAAAAGAGAGGTTGAACAGGCTAGTAATAGGGGTTGCAACAATTTCAGAAGATAATTTTAGACAGAAACACATACAAACACACACACCCCAATCCGCAGACACCAGATAATAGTCTGACAAATCCGTGCCCGTCCCCCTAATGCGTCCCAGGGTCCCTGTAACTCAGACACAAATACAGCAGCATTACATGAAAGCCCCGGTATTAGGCTGCCTGTGTTTGAATACATTTGCAAGTCTCCCTATCTGTGGGAAGAAGGCTTGATTTGCATGGGGCTGCGGGCTGCAGGCTAGGGGGATTTGAGAAAAGATTGAAGGCTTTGATGGCAGCCTTGAGGAACGTGCCATGACTTCATGTAAGGACCGACTGGAGTCTGGGAGAAGGGAAGGGAGGGTGTGGAATGGATGCTTCGGTACTGGCACTGTGTCACTGTAAATAGACAAGTGGTTTGTAGTGGTAAACAGGGGTGGGCAACTCTGGTCCTGGGGGGCTAAAGAGGGTGCTGGCTTTTGTTTCAATAAATCAAAGTGTCATGGTCTTCACTTCGGGTGTGTTAGAGCAAGGCTGGAACAAAAGCCTGCATACAAAAGCCTGAATACATTGAGCTGTGACACCAGTATACCCCTAAGGTTATGAAAAAACAGTTGGTCTCTTCACATTGTGCACTAAAAACATCACAACACACTATATATGTTTGTTTACAGTTTTTGTTGGCTGCCATGGTCTGGCCCTGAAAGCTTTTCTGTGTGTGTGTGCGCGTGTGTGTGCGCGTATGTGGTGCTTGCGCGTGTGTGTGTAAGTGTGTGTGTGTCTGTGCATGTGTGTGTGTACGTGTACGTGCCTGTGTGTGTGTGTGTGTGTGTGTGTGTGTGTGTGTGTGTGTGTGTGTGTAGTGCCAGTGTGTGTGTGTGTGTGTGTGTGTGTGTGTGTGTGTGTGTGTGTGTGTGTGTGTGTGTGTGTGTGTGTGTGTGTGTGTGTGTGTGTGTGTGTGTGTGTGTGTGTGTGTGTGTGTGTGTGTGTGTGTGTGGGTGTGTGTGTGTGTGTGTGTGTGTGTAGTGCCAGTGTGTGGGTGTGTATGGTGTGAATCATGTTGAGGAATGTGACCGTATGGAGACAGAAGGTAATGAAGCTGGCTTTCCATGCAGCCACTGCTGACAAAGCACCGGCAAATGCCAACCTATGTGACTCCCATTCCCTCTCTCTCTCTCTCTCTCTCTCTCTCTCTCGCTCTCTCTCGCTCTCTCTCCCCCTCCATTACAAATGAGGCTGCAGTCAAGTTAATGTTCTGTGTCGGAGCGTCTAACTGCAGGTAGCCCACTTAGCCTTCCGCTGAGCTAATGCCCTTGATCTTTCATTAGGAGTCTACCTACAGCACCTAGGGGAGAGGAGGAGCATCCGAGCGAAGGATGAGGCAGAGAGAGAGAGAGGAAGAGGGGAGGGGGGAAAGCCCATACTCCTCTGCATTTATTTTTCTACACCCTAGTATACTCATTGTCTTTTCTGTATTAAAACTTTTGTCTTTAGCTTTCACTGTACCTATCTACTGTATATGTGTTATGGTAAGAGTTGTGTGTGTTGACCAGGAGAAACTTCCTGTTGAAATAGACTGGAGTCAATGTTTGTTTTGTACGACAACACACTTTGTTTTGGTAGCAACCAATGTCCTGAAACCTGTTCAGTGGATATGAAGGCTGTGTGCACCGTTAATAATAAACAAAGATGTTCTTGTAACACAGTCACTACTACATAACAACTACAGTATACTACTGTAATGAGCCCTGTGACATCTGGATATGTGTGTGTACAGGGTTGGGGAGTAACTGATAACATGTAATCAGTTATATGTAATCTGATTACTGTTTTTTTTTTTTACTGTAATCAGTTACATTAATAGCAAAAATATTGTAATCAGTTTACCAATACTTTTGAAAAACTTGATGATTACTTCTTGGATGACTTTTAAATTCAGAAAGGAAGTTTGCGGAGAAAAATATATTATGACAACTTTCTGGTTTCTCAATTACATACATTTCAGCATTAGGGAGTTTAAGTTTGGCAGTTTCTATCAGAAAATTTGAGATTTTGGTTGAAATGTTAAACTGCCAAACCAGATTGCGATGCCATATCTCAGGATACTCTTTATAACTGTATGGTAGAACAAGAGCATCATTTATTTGTCACCTCTGAAAACTCTGAGTCTACGTAGGAAATAGAGGTGTTCAGACACTGTCTACTTTAACATTCCAGATAAAGAATATACATCCATGTACTTGTATGAACTACACCCATGTACTTGTATGAACTACACCCATGTACTTGTATGAACTACACCCATGTACTTGTATGAACTACACCCATGTACTTGTATGAACTACACCCATGTACTTGTATGAACTAACCTATGCTATGTTGACATTGTGGACAACCACACACACGTTGTCACTGGCAGATTTGGGGTCAAACACCATTCTGTGTTTTCATCACATTAAGGATGTGATAGATGGTGTTCATCACACCACTGGACAAACCTCTGGATAGATGGTGTTCATCACACCACTGGACAAACCTCTGGATAGATGGTGTTCATCACACCACTGGACAAACCTCTGGATAGATGGTGTTCATCACACCACTGGACAAACCTCTGGATTGCTGACCTGTATAGTATCAGCACCTTTATAAATCAGACGAAGAATGGCGAACTTGACAATATAGTTATTGTGTGTGTGTGTGTGTGTGTTCGGCTGTGTGTGTGTATACCCCTGTGTGTGTGTGCACCACAGGAGGCTGGTGGGAGGAGCTACAGGAGGACGGGCTCATTGTAATGGCTAGAATGGAATCAATGGAACGGTATCAACCACATCAAACATATTTTTGACTCTGTTTCATTTGTTTCATTCCAGCCTAGAACTCCTCCCACCAGCCTCCACTTGTGTGTGTGTGTGTGTGTGTGTGTGTGGTGTGTGTGGTGTGTGTGGTGTGTGTGGTGTGTGTGTGTGTGTGTGTGTGTGTGTGTGTGTGTGTGTGTGTGTGTGTGTGTGTGTGTGTGTGTGTGTGTGTGTGTCTGTGTGTGTCTGTGTGTGTGTGTGTGTGTGTGGTGTGTGTGTGTGTGGTGTGTGTGGTGTGTGTGTGGTGTGTGTGGTGTGTGTGTGTGTGTGTGTGTGTGTGTGTGTGTGTGTGTGTGTGTGTGTGTGTGTGTGTGTGTGTGTGTGGTGTGTGTGGTGTGTGTGTGTGTGTGTGTGTGTGTGTGTGTGTGGTGTGTGTGGTGTGTGTGATGTGTGTGTGTGTGTGTGTGTGTGTGTGTGTGTGTGTGTGTGTGTGTGTGTGTGTGTGTGTGTGTGTGTGTGTGTACAGACCTATACAGGCTATAATGTGCGGCTCATCCATACAAATTGGAGGTAATTTAATCAAAAGTTCCTGTTGAAGTCTCCTTTGATAGTTAGACAGAGTATCAGCGCCTCGCTTGTCCCTAATGTCCTCCTCCTGTTTCATCTATTACACTGGAGAGAGAGAGAGAGAGAGAGAGAGAGGGGAAGGGAGACAGGAGAGGGAGCGAGAGAGAGAGTGGAAGGGAGACAGGAGAGGGGGGAGGGCAAAGGAGAGGTGGAAGAAGAAAGGGAGAGGGGGGTGAGAGGAAGATGGAAAATTAGATAGATAGTACGAGGGAGAGACTAGCGCATGAAGAAAGAGAAGAAGTATAGACACATTGGAAAAGGTTGTGAGAGAGAAAGAGAGAAAGATGGAGAGGGAGAGAACCAAAGACTGAAAGCAAGAGACGAGAGAGACAGTGACTGTGATGTCGTAGTGTTGTTGTGTTGTGTTGTGTTGTGTTGTGTTGTGTTGTGCTGTGTTGTGCTGTGCTGTGTTGTGTTGTGTTGTGCTGTGTTGTGTTTTGTGTGCTGTGTTGTATCGTTTACATATTATACTTTACTGGTATTGAATTGACAACGTTTAGATTTCACCTACTCCTCATGCCATTAAAGCATGGATGAATTAGAATTAGATGGGGACATGGAGGAGAGGTGGAGACAGAGTGAGCAAGATGGAGTAGAGATGGATGGAGAGAGAGAGAGGGAGAGAGAAAGAGTGCCTTGGGCATTTTAATTGCTTTGAAAGTAGGTTAACCAGAGGGATGAATTAGCTGCATGTGGAGTGAATGAAATACAGGGGAGGAGTGGTAGAGAGGAAAGGAGGAGAGGAGAAGAGAGGAGCTGGAAAGTAGAGGAAAGGTAGAGAAAGGAGAGGAGAAGTGATGAGTGAATGAGAGATAGGAGAAGGGGAGGAATGGTAGGAGAAGAGCTGGAGAGGAGGGGAGGTTGAGAGGAGAGGAGGTTGAGAGGAGAGGAGGTTGAGAGGAGAGGAGGTTGAGAGGAGAGGAGGTTGAGAGGAGGGGAGGTTGAGAGGAGAGGAGGTTGAGAGGAGAGGAGGTTGAGAGGAGAGGAGGTTGAGAGGAGAGGAGGTTGAGAGGAGAGGAGGTTGAGAGGAGGGGAGGTTGAGAGGAGAGGAGGTTGAGAGGAGAGGAGGTTGAGAGTAAAGTGTGTGTGAGTCTGTTTATTCCGCTCATGTGTGTGTTTGTATGAGGATAAAGCCTCCACAGCCTCCATGTACAACAGTGGAGGCTGGTAGGAGGAGTTATAGGAGGACGGGCTCATTGTAATGGATATTATGGAGTTAATGGAACAGAGTCAAACGTGGTTTCCATGTGTTGGATGTGTTTGATACCGTTCCATGTATTCCATTCCAGCCAATGAGCCCATCCTCCTAAAGCTCCTCCCACCAGCCTCCACTGATGTACAGTATATACAGTACATTTACAATGAGCTAACAAGCAGCAACTTGGTAGATGTCGCCCTTTAGAATCCCAGATCAGCCTGTACTGCACCATTTTAAACCTAAGAAACCATGAGGAGAAAACAGAAATCTGACCATAGATCAGTATAATGGGAAATTCATTCTACACCTCCTGCAGATGCTAACCATTTAGGCACTAGATATCTAGATGTGGTAGAGCAACTTTATATTATTTCGTTTTGTCTCAGGAGTCAAAACGTATCTTAGCAGGTGGTCTCCTCCATTAAGTCTCTGTGTGTCTCTGTGGATCTCTGTCTGTCTTTGTCTGTCTCTGTGGGTCTCTGTCTGTCTCTGTGTGTCTCTGTGGGTCTCTGTCTGTCTCTGTGTGTCTCTGTCTGTCTCTGTGTGTCTCTGTCTGTCTCTGTGGGTCTCTGTCTGTCTCTGTGTGTCTCTGTGGGTCTCTGTCTGTCTCTGTGTGTCTCTGTGTGTCTCTGTGGGTCTCTGTCTGTCTCTGTGTGTCTCTGTGTGTCTCTGTGTGTCTCTGTCTGTCTCTGTCTGTCTCTGTGTGTCTCTGTGTGTCTCTGTCTGTCTCTGTGTGTCTCTGTCTGTCTCTGTCTGTCTTTGTCTGTCTCTGTGGGTCTCTGTCTGTCTCTGTGTGTCTCTGTGGGTCTCTGTCTGTCTCTGTGTGTCTCTGTCTGTCTCTGTGTGTCTCTGTCTGTCTCTGTGGGTCTCTGTCTGTCTCTGTGTGTCTCTGTGGGTCTCTGTCTGTCTCTGTGTGTCTCTGTGTGTCTCTGTGGGTCTCTGTCTGTCTCTGTGTGTCTCTGTGTGTCTCTGTGTGTCTCTGTCTGTCTCTGTCTGTCTCTGTGTGTCTCTGTGTGTCTCTGTCTGTCTCTGTGTGTCTCTGTCTGTCTCTGTGTGTCTCTGTGTGTCTCTGTGTGTCTCTGTGTGTCTCTGTCTGTCTCTGTCTGTCTCTGTGTGTCTCTGTGTGTCTCTGTCTGTCTCTGTGTGTCTCTGTCTGTCTCTGTGTGTCTCTGTCTGTCTCTGTGTGTCTCTGTGTGTCTCTGTCTGTCTCTGTGTGTCTCTGTGTGTCTCTGTGTGTCTCTGTGTGTCTCTGTGTGTCACTGTCTGTCTCTGTGTGTCTCTGTGTGTCTCTGTCTGTCTCTGTCTGTCTCTGTGTGTCTCTGTCTGTCTCTGTGTGTCTCTGTCTGTCTCTGTGTGTCTCTGTCTGTCTCTGTGTGTCTCTGTGTGTCTCTGTGTGTCGCTGTCTCCCTCTCTCTCGCTTTCTTTCTTTCTCTCTCTCTCTCTCTCTCTCTCTCTCTCTCTCTCTCTCTCTCTCTCTCTCTCTCTCTCACTCTCTCTCTCTCTCTCTCTCTCTCTTTCTCTCTGTGTGTTTTTGTGTGTACTTGTTTGACAGTGGGAGAAGGGGAAATCACCCCTGAGCTCTTGCCTCTGTTCATGGTGCTAAATGTAGATCCCGTCTTCCGGCAGGAGAGATTGGCTAACCTTGGGGGGCTCACCTGGGAGGCACAAGACAGACAGAGAGAGGAGATTTAGTGTGTGTGTGCATGTGTGTGTGTGTGTGTGTGTGTGTGTGTGTGTTTGTGTGTGTGTGTGTGTGTGTGTGTGTGTGTGTGTGTGTGTGTGTGTGTGTGTGTGTGTGTGTGTGTGTGTGTGTGTGTGTGTATCAGGGACTGTCATTTTCTCCACCAGTTTAAAGGCTGAGGGTGTGAATAGGTGTGCTTTCCCTTTCATGTGGATAGATAGACAGTAAGTGGTTCCCTGTAGACTTAAATCAAGTTCAAGTAAAGGTTTTTTCTCTCTCTCTCTGTCTGTCTCTTTCTCTGTCTCTCTGTCTCTCTCTCCCTCTCTCTCTCTCGCTCTCTTTCTCTCTCTCTCTTTCTCTCTGTCTGTCTCTGTCTCTGTCTCTCTCTCTCAAACACACACTCTCTTTATTATACCTGATACATGCTTTTATCTGTCTCCTCCATCCCACCTTCATGAGTCTCCCTCCCTCCCTCCCTCCCTCCCTCCCTCCTTATTTAACCCTCTTTGCCCATGCACAGCATCTATATCCACTTCCTCTCAAACGATAGCAATATAGCTTTATTCACTGGGGGGAAGGGAGCGGAAGTGCCAATCGATATACAATCAATACATCACGGGAAAGATTTCCATGACTCTGGCGCCATCTATCGGCAAATGAGGAATGCACTCAATATTGCTGTTGATAAAGAGTCCTTCATTTCAAACCCACTAGGTGGGGCTAGATATCTATTGAACTTGCCAGTAGACCTAGGCTACTAGTTTATGATAAACACATCTAACTGTCTTATTACACTGTCAATTGTGGCTAGGCTAAATACATACGAAATAAATTTTTACAAAATAAAAAAGGATGTTTAAAATATTTGTACATAGGGCAAAGTACACAAGCTCTGGGAATTTAACCAAAACAAACATTGGCCTCTAGGCTACATTTTAATCAGGAACTCACTTTATTGCAAAATAAAGACACCACAGTGACACTAAAACAGTGCAATAATACACTATATGTCCAAAAGTATCGTCGAACATCTCATTCCAAAATCATGGCCATTAATATGGGGTTGGTCCCCTTTGCTGCTATAACAGACTCCAGTCTTCTGGGAAGGCTTTCCACTAGATGTTGGAACATTGCTGTGGGGACTTGCTTCCATTCAGCCACAAGAGCATTAGTGAGGTCGGGCACTGATGTTGGGTGACTAGGCCTGGATTACAGTCAGTGTTCCAATTCATCCCAAAGGTGTTAGATGGGGTTGAGGTCAGGGCTCTGTGCAGGCCAGTCAAGATGTTCCACACCATTTCATGCTAAAACAGGAAAGAGCCTTCCCCAAACTGTTGCCACAAAGTTGGAAGTACAGAATCGTCTAGAATGTCATTGTATGCTGTGGCTTAAGATTTCCCTTCACTGGAACTAAGAGAGCCTGAACCATGAAAAACAGCCCCAGACCATTATTCCTCCTCCACCTATCCATTGGGGCAGGTGGCGTTCTCCTGGCATCCATCAAACCCACATTTGTCTGTCGGATTCATCACTCCAGAGATCGTGTTTCCACTGCTCCAGAGTCCAATGACTTTGAGCTTTACACCAGTCCAGCCGGTGCTTGGCATAGCGCATGGTGATCTTCGGCTTGTGTGTGGCAGTTCGGCCATGGAAACCCATTTCATGAAGCTCCCAATGAACAGTTATTGTGCTGACGTTGTTTCCAGAGGCGGTTTGGAAATTGGAAGTGAATGTTGCAACCAAGGACAGACAATTTTTTTTTAATCCCTACGTGCTTCAGTTCAGTTCTGTGAGCTTATGTGGCCTACCACTTCCTAACTGAGCTGTTGTCGATCCTAGACAATAACAACACTTACAGTTGACTGAGGCAGCTCTAGCAGGGCAGACATGTGATGCACTGACTTGTTGGAAAGGACATTGAAAGTCACTGAGCTCTTCAGTATGGGCCATTCTACTGCCAATGTTTGTCAATGGAGATTTCATGGCTGTGTGCTCAATGTTATATACCTGTCAGCAACGTGTGTGGCTGAAATAGCCGAATCCACTCATTTGAATGGGTGTCCACATACTTTTGGCCATGTAGTGTATAATCACGACTTCCTCTTCTTTACACATATAGAAAATACTTTTATTAATGCTCATGTCGACGTGTTAGTATTTCGACGTGTACGACTGACCAATGAAAAGCCGCGAGGGCAGCGCATGGTGCGTGCCTAATCCTGCCGCGTCACTGGTTTCACTCCGCAGCTCGTTCAGTCGACAGTCTGGATCAATGGAACACGGAGAGACAGCAACGTTTAGAACACCAACAATATCGGTACGTAACACTGAAGTCTTTGTTTATCCCAAACCATGTTATATTGCACTGCCCTGTAAGGCTACATTGTTGCTAAGTGTTGCTATTTCTCGAAGTTAGTAGAGGCTCTGATTCGTTGTGTGTGTGTGTGTGTGTGTGTGTGTGTGTGTGTGTGTGTGTGATACAATGTTGCGTGAAAGTGCGACAGGGTAAATCAGGTCGGTCGCTTGATCAACAAGTTGTTGCAGAGAAAGCCAACTGCTTTAGTGCCGATCTGAAATCTGTCTCTAACCTGGAGAGTTTTAATATTCTGTACCAGGACTCTGGACGGATGAAAACAATCTTCTATTTTAAACTTTAGACTTACTGCTTGCAGAGGAGTAGCCTAAAGTAGGTTTTGGTAACGTTATTGGGTTATGTTGCAGAGGAGTAGCCTAAAGTAGGTTTTGGTAACGTTATTGGGTTATGTTGCAGAGGAGTAGCCTAAAGTAGGTTTTGGTAACGTTATTGGGTTATGTTGCAGAGGAGTAGGTTTTGGTAACGTTATTGGGTTATGTTGCAGAGGAGTAGCCTAAAGTAGGTTTTGGTAACGTTATTGGGTTATGTTGCAGAGGAGTAGCCTAAAGTAGGTTTTGGTAACGTTATTGGATTATGTTGCAGAGGAGTAGGTTTTGGTAACGTTATTGGGTTATGTTGCAGAGGAGTAGCCTAAAGTAGGTTTTGGTAACGTTATTGGGTTATGTTGCAGAGGAGTAGCCTAAAGTAGGTTTTGGTAACGTTATTGGGTTATGTTGCAGAGGAGTAGCCTAAAGTAGGTTTTGGTAACGTTATTGGGTTATGTTGCAGAGGAGTAGGTTTTGGTAACGTTATTGGGTTATGTTGCAGAGGAGTAGCCTAAAGTAGGTTTTGGTAACGTTATTGGGTTATGTTGCAGAGGAGTAGCCTAAAGTAGGTTTTGGTAACGTTATTGGGTTATGTTGCAGAGGAGTAGCCTAAAGTAGGTTTTGGTAACGTTATTGGATTATGTTGCAGAGGAGTAGCCTAAAGTAGGTTTTGGTAACGTTATTGGATTATGTTGCAGAGGAGTAGGTTTTGGTAACGTTATTGGGTTATGTTGCAGAGGAGTAGCCTAAAGTAGGTTTTGGTAACGTTATTGGGTTATGTTGCAGAGGAGTAGCCTAAAGTAGGTTTTGGTAACGTTATTGGGTTATGTTGCAGAGGAGTAGCCTAAAGTAGGTTTTGGTAACGTTATTGGGTTATGTTGCAGAGGAGTAGCCTAAAGTAGGTTTTGGTAACGTTATTGGGTTATGTTGCAGAGGAGTAGCCTAAAGTAGGTTTTGGTAACGTTATTGGGTTATGTTGCAGAGGAGTAGCCTAAAGTAGGTTTTGGTAACGTTATTGGGTTATGGCCGCTAAATACAACCCGCACTAACTGGTCTATATAGTCGATGGAATACACTAGACTACTTAGCCTACAGTTTAAATTGTGGAATAGTATGTTAAATTCTGATAGCTTTCCTTCTAGATTGCTCTACCCTATATGCCAACACAGGCAGAAAGTAGTCTGAAATAAGGTGCAAGACTCTCATACAGACCAACTGCAGTAGTGCTAGTTATTTAGCTGGTCCCTGTGGTAATATTATGCCAGCAGTATGTTTACATAGTGGAGGGGGGTAGAGTGCAGCCACAGCAGAGATGGGGGGGGGGGCTGGTCAGGGACAACTATGTGACAGACTTACTGCTGGTAGTGGGACTAGTGTGTGTTTAGGGACAACCCCCTACCCCCACACAAACACATGGTTGACAGTGAGTGTCTGGATGCTTGGCCTGGCAGTGGTGTGTGTGTCTAGGCTGGGTGCTGAGTCAGGGGTTAGAACAATCCACCCCTCTGTGCTCCTCACTCCCTACTTTCACTCACATCTCTATCCCTTACACTCTATATCCATCTGTTTTATCAATCCTTCCCTTCATCCCTTCATTTACTCATTCCTTTCATAGCATATTAAATGAAAGAAGAAACAAACCCCCTCTAGCTGTTTATACTGCGTTCAATGGCCATGAAGGGATTGGAGAGGAGCCACTGAAGACAATTCAACCATAGCCATCCATTGGATTACATGGTTGTTTTGGTTAGTGTTCAGGTTAATATCTACTGGCTACAAATGTAGCCTACCTCTTTTGGCAAACAGATTTGAAGCGGTTTCCCAAGGAGAGGAAGTCTTGTAGAACATTAGATTTGTTCAAGAATCAAAGTTCAGTCTAACCGTGTGTCATTGTGTGGTCATTGTGTGGTCATTGTGTGGTCATTCATTGCATAATTATTTTGGGTCATTGACAATGGTCAGAGACAGAGTAGCAGGACAGGATATGAGCTGACATGCTTCACTAGCTGCCAATAAGCTGAGAGAGCTAACGAAGAGCAGTGGGCTAGTCTCACCTTGATCTCTTCACTTATCTCTCTGTGTGTCTGTTACTGTTAGGCTACTACTCAGTTTCACAGATATGATACCTTCTTTGTCACATCGAAAACCACACAAATAAGCATGTAAATAGTGTGTTGTGGTGGATTTGAAACCATAGTGTCTTGTTGGAGTAAGTGTGAGGGTGTGGGCTTGATTGAAACCAAGCCTGGATGTTTGGTCTAGGCCAATACACTGTCAATTATCTTTAGAGACAGGGTGTGTACTTGGTCTGTGTAGCAGACAGTTGGAGGAGAGAGAGAATCCACCAGAGAGAGGGAGGAGGGAGCTGGAGAAGTGTCTTTCTCTGTGAGAAAGAGGAGAGACATTGGCAGAAGAGATGTCCTACAGAGAAAATAAGCGAAACTCAAAACATTTTAAATGAGTCACTAATGTTTATCGGGCAGTTAGAGACTCTGTGTGTTTCCTTTTAGTGTTTCCTGTCACTGTCCCTGGTCCCCCCTCTCTCTCTTTCTCCCCCTCTCTGGCCTTTATCTTTCTCCCTCTCTCTCTATTTCTGCTACCTCTCCCAGTCTTCTCCCTCTCTCTCTATTTCTGCTACCTCTCCCAGTCTTCTCCCTCTCTCTCTATTTCTGCTACCTCTCCCAGTCTTCTCCCTCTCTCTCTATTTCTGCTACCTCTCCCAGTCTTCTCCCTCTCTCTCTATTTCTGCTACCTCTCCCAGTCTTCTCCCTCTCTCTCTATTTCTGCTACCTCTCCCAGTCTTCTCCCTCTCTCTCTATTTCTGCTACCTCTCCCAGTCTTCTCCCTCTCTCTCTATTTCTGCTACCTCTCCCAGTCTTCTCCCTCTCTCTCTATTTCTGCTACCTCTCCCAGTCTTCTCCCTCTCTCTCTATTTCTGCTACCTCTCCCAGTCTTCTCCCTCTCTCTCTATTTCTGCTACCTCTCCCAGTCTTCTCCCTCTCTCTCTATTTCTGCTACCTCTCCCAGTCTTCTCCCTCTCTCTCTATTTCTGCTACCTCTCCCAGTCTTCTCCCTCTCTCTCTATTTCTGCTACCTCTCCCAGTCTTCTCCCTCTCTCTCTATTTCTGCTACCTCTCCCAGTCTTCTCCCTCTCTCTCTATTTCTGCTACCTCTCCCAGTCTTCTCCCTCTCTCTCTATTTCTGCTACCTCTCCCAGTCTTCTCCCTCTCTCTCTATTTCTGCTACCTCTCCCAGTCTTCTCCCTCTCTCTTCTCACTTTTCTCTCCTTCAGAGTGTAATATGAAAAACTGAATGTGATGGTTTTCCTCTTCTGACCTTTCCTGACATTTTGAAGACTTATCCGTGACCTTTGCACTGCATAGCTGACGTGAATCCTCTGTTACACACACTGTGACCGTGTCCTGGTGAACAGACATGTCTCCTCACTATCCCCAGTATCTCAGTGGAACCTAGTGGACGTCTAGGGCTTAAAGAGCAGGACAACTCCAAGGCTCTTGTTAATGAGGATTTTGATTTGGGATTCTCAGGAAAACATTATTTCATGTCCCGTGAAAGTGTTTTAAGTAGTGGGATGGGATTGGGAGGCAGGACAAATGGGTTGGTTGTGTCCAACTCAAACTGGGTTAGGGATATTTAATTTGAAAGGTTTTAGGTGGTCCACATCAGTAATGGTTTGGGAGCCACTGCTCCAGCAGACACATTCTGTACTGGATCCCCATTAGTTGCTGTCAGCGCAGCAGCTACTGTTCCTGAGGTCCAGCTAAATGAAGGCATGTATATACAATTTAAAAAACTTTACATTACATTTCAGAACAGATTTCACAACACATTAAGTTTGTGCCCTCAGGCCACTACTCTACTACGACATACAGTATATACAAGGCGTATGTTATGGTGTGTTTGTGTATGCGCGTGTGTCCTCACTGTCCCCACTGTCCTCACTGTTGCATAAGGTGTATTTTTATGTTTTTTCTTTAATCTGGTTTTACTGCTTGCATGAGTTACTTGATGTGGAATAGCATTCCATGAAGTCATTGCTCTAAGTAGCGCCTCCCATAGTCTGTTCTGGACTTGGACTGTGAAGAGATCTCTGGTGGCATGTCTTGTGGGGTAAGAATGACAGGAAGACACTGTATGTCTGAGCTGTGTGCTAGTAGTTTAAACAGACAGCTCGGTGCATTCAACATGTAAATACTTCTCACAAATACAAGTAGTGATGAAGTCAATGCATGTCGAGCCAGGAGAGATCGACATGCATATTATTAATGTTAGCTCTCCGTGTACATATAAAGCCAGCCGTGCTGCCCTGTTCTGGGCCAATTGTACTTTTACTAAATCCCTCTTTGTCACCTGAACACACGACTGGACAGTAATCCAGGTGTGACAAAACTAGAGCCTGTAGGACCTGCCTTGTTGATAGTGTTGTTAAGAAGGCAGAGCAGCACTTTATTATGGACAGACTTCTCCCCATCTTAGCTACTGTTGTACCAATATGTTTTGACCATGACAGTTTACAATCCAGGGTTACTGCAAGCACTTTAATAACCTCAACTTGCTCAATTTCCACATTATTCATGACAAGGTTTAGGGTTTAGTGAATGATTTGTCCCAAATACAATGCTTTTAGTTTTTGAAATGTTTAGGACTGACTTATTTCTTGCCACCCACTCTGAAACTGACTGTAGCTCTTTGTTAAGTGTTGCTGTGATTTCACTTGCTGTGATAGTTGACCTGTATAGTGTCATCAAGATACATAGGCTTTACGTGGGTCATTAGTAAAGACAGCTGCTCTGGGGAATGCCTGACTCTACCTGGATTATGTTGGAGAGGCCGTGATTGTTGAATGCCCTTCCATATAAGTGTGCTGAAAATCTTGGTGTTTTCTGTGAAATAGCATTGTATCTGGTCAAACAACTTTTTCCAAAAGTTTAATAAGGGTTGGTAACAGGCTAATTGGTCAGCTGTTTGACAGAGTAAAAGGTGCTTTGCTATTCTTGGGTAGTGGAATGACTTTTGATTCCCTCCAGGCCTGAGGGCACACACTTTCATGTAGGCCTAGATTGAAGAGATGGCATATAGGAGTGGCAATATTGTCTGATATCATCCTCAATAATTTTCCATCCAGATTGTCAGACCCCGGTGGCTTGTCATTGTTGATAGACAACAATATGTTTTTCATCTCTTCCACACTCACTTTATGAAAATCTAAATTACAATTCTTGTCTTTCATAATTTGGTCATTTATGCATGGATGCCAATTTGTTGTTGGCATGTCATGCCTAAATTTGCTAATCTTTCCAATGAAAAAAGTATAATTTTTTCAATGAATTTTAATGTTTTATTATTTTACTAGGCAAGTCAGTTAAGAACAAATTCTTATTTACAATGACAGCCTAGGAACAGTGGGTTAACTGCCTTGTTCAGGGGCAGAACGACAGATTTTTACCTTGTCAGCTCGGGGATTCGATCCAGTAACCTTTTGGTTATGGGCCCAACACTCTAAACACTGGGCTACCTGCGAGCTCCAAAACATTTACTACCATTCCTTATATCATTTATCTTTGTTTCATAGTACAGTTTATTCTTCTTTTTGTTCTAAGGATTTCACATTTTACTGTAGGTTTGTCAAAATTGCTTTGCAGCCAGACTTATCTGCTATTCCTTTGGCATTCTTATCAACTATACAATGTTTCCATTCCTCATGAATCCACAGGGATTTAACTGTCTTTGGTGTCATGTTCTTAATTGCTGCGTGCTTATTAGTAACTGGAATAAGCAGTTTCATAAATGTATCAAGTGCAGCATCTGGTTGTTCCCCATTACACACCACAGACCAACATATTATTTACATCAACAACATATGAATCACTACAAAACGTGTTGTATGACCTCTTATAGACTATGTTAGACCCAACCAGTAACGTTGGTTTTCCTAGATATGGCCACTATACTGTGATCACAACATCTGATGGATCTGGATGCTGCTTTAGAGCAGATTTCTGCAGCGTTAGTAAAGATATGGATGATTCCAGTCCTGTGCTGTTTGTAAATACCCTGGTAGGTTGACTGATAATCTGAACCAGGTTGCAGGCACTGGTTTCAGTTTGAAGCTTTTTCTTCCAGATACTGACTGTTAGCACTTGGTGGTCTATAGCAGCTTCCCACAACAGTGGGCTTTAGGTGAGACAGGTGAACCTGTAGTCATATTACTTAAACAGTAATACAATGGGAAGTTAAGAACTTAACTCAATGGGAACTGAAGTGGTTAAGTACTCATAAGAGCAGGAAACAACCACTTTAGAATCAAGGTTTTGTGTCAAGGATTCTGTGGAAACCAAGTTATTCCATATCCTGCATCATGGTCACGTCAGATCTGTAGGCTGAGGCTCACGGTCTGGGGCTGGTAGACTGGGGTCTGGGGCTGGTAGACTGGGGTCTGGGGCTGGTAGACTGGAGTCTGGGGCTGGTAGACTGGGGTCTGGGGCTGGTAGACTGGGGTCTGGGGCTGGTAGACTGGGGTCTGGGGCTGGTAGACTGGGGTCTGGGGCTGGTAGACTGGAGTCTGGGGCTGGTAGACTGGGGTCTGGGGCTGGTAGACTGGGGTCCGGGGCTGGATAGCCGAGGCTTCCGGATCTCGAAAGTTCCTGACACAGAGCATATCTGTCTTCCTGCCCCCCCCCCCCCCCCCCCCCCCATAAATAGAAATAGAATGTATCGTTGACAACTCTGTCTTCCTCTGCTGTTGTCATGGAATAATAATGGATCTATTTCTACTGAAAGCATGCAATGAATGGACATGTATTGTTAACAGAAGGTGAACTGAATGCTCATTCTGTCCTGCTGGTTTAGTCAACAGAGAGTCAGTCTATAGCATGCATCCCAAATGGCCTCTTATTCCCTATATAGTGCACTACCATAGACTGTGTTGTGTTTGAATGCAGCACCTGGGAAGGGGAGTTTTCTTTCTAAGAGGGTGAGCCCAACGTTGAGTCTTTACCAAGAGTAGTTTATTTAACCAACATGCATGTTGTCCTGTAGTTAGTGTCTAAGCAACTTTATTACAGGACTGCCTTTGGTACACACACTTAAAACGTCTGCTATGACTCCTAGGTGTCACACCTGATGCCCTGGGCTGAGGGTTTCTTGGTTCTCAGACCTATGTGTCAGCAACAGGACTGTGCTTCAGTTGATAATTTCTCTCCGTCTCCTCCTCAGCTTCTTCAGTTGTGCATGGATGCAGACAGGTGTGAGGACAGGAACTAGTTGAATCTAGTGGAGTGGACACACAAACCATGGCCACTGCCAGCAGAGTGGGCTCAGGGAGAGCTGGTTGGGTGGCGTTCGCAGACGAAGCCTTCGGGATGAGCAGGGAGCATCAAGCAGGTATGAGTCACATTGTGAAAGTCATTTAAATCCTATACTCAGGAGTAGATGTGTTTTTTGTAATGTGATAATTTTATGCCTATATATGATCAAGCACCTATATGCCTGGCAGGAGAGTTCAGGGGTCAGCACACTAACATGCTGTATGTATCAGGAGAGTTCAGGGGTCAGCACGCTAACATGCTGTATGTATCCGGAGAGTTCAGGGGTCAGCACGCTAACATGCTGTATGTATCCGGAGAGTTCAGGGGTCAGCGCGCTAACATGCTGTATGTATCAGGAGAGTTCAGGTGTCAGCGCGCTAACATGCTGTATGTATCAGGAGAGTTCAGGGGTCAGCGCGCTAACATGCTGTATGTATCAGGAGAGTTCAGGGGTCAGCGCGCTAACATGCTGTATGTATCAGGAGAGTTCAGGGGTCAGCGCGCTAACATGCTGTATGTATCAGGAGAGTTCAGGGGTCAGCGCGCTAACATGCTGTATGTATCAGGAGAGTTCAGGGGTCAGCGCGCTAACATGCTGTATGTATCAGGAGAGTTCAGGGGTCAGCGCGCTAACATGCTGTATGTATCAGGAGAGTTCAGGGGTCAGCGTGCTAACATGCTGTATGTATCAGGAGAGTTCAGGGGTCAGCGCGCTAACATGCTGTATGTATCCTTTAGATCCTTAAACTCTACTCTGGACCTCAAAGCCAGTTCCACTGCATGTTTTCATTGTTCCCCTGTAACCAGGCACTGTGACACCAGGTGTGTGCAATTAATGAACAGGTAGAACAGAAAAGCAGCAGGTTCTGGACCTCGTAGGGTAAGAGTTGAGGACCCCTGCTCTACATTCTCCTGAGTGTGTATGGATGTGTGTTAGGGTTGGTCTGTGCGTGCCTCCCTCCCATAAGGGAGACTAGGCATCTACCACTCCACTACCACTATCAGATTAGATAGATAGATAAAGCACCCTTGGGCTGATGCCATCAGGACCCGCCGCTTTCCACTGGTGTAGTCTCTCCAGCTCTCTCTTCACTTGGTTGGTGGTGAAAGCCAGCCCAGGTGGGGAGGTGGGGGGAAGGGGGGTGTTGAGGATCAGTACAGAGGGAGCAGGGGCGGAGGTGGGGTCACTGATTGTCTCAACAGAGGTGTTGTGAGCAAATTGGTGGTGGGACAGCCGTGAGGCTGTGTGGTCTGGGGAGCTGGAGGGGAGGTGGACAGGGCCAGTATCGAACCTGTTAAAAAATTGGTTCAGCTCATTGGCTCTGTCCTGGGTCCCCACGTCTGCCCACAGTTTGACTTTTTGAAGGCAGTGATATTTCTCATACCCTTCCACACCTCTCTCACCTGGCTCTGCCTCAGCTTGTCCTCCATCTTCTCCTTATACCCTCTCTTCCCCTCAGCAATCTGAAACTTCAGCTCCCTCTGGACGCATTTCAATTTGTCCTTGTCCCCCTCCTTGAAGGCCCTCTTCTTCTCATTCAGCAGGGCCTTCACGTTGCTTGGGACCCAGGATTTATTATTTGAAAAACAGCGTACCTCCCTTAGAGCCACAAGGGAGACTAGGCATCTACAACCCCACTAACACTATCAGATTAGAGCCATAAGGGAGACTAGACATCTACCACCCCACCACCACTATCAGATTAGATCCATAAGGGAAACTAGGCATCTACCACCCCACTACCACTATCAGATTAGATCCATAAGGGAGACTAGGCATCTACTACCACTATCAGATTAGATCCATAAGGGAAACTAGGCATCTACCACCCCACTACCACTATCAGATTAGATCCATAAGGGAGACTAGGCATCTACTACCACTATCAGATTAGATCCATAAGGGAGACTAGGCATCTACTACCACTATCAGATTAGATCCATAAGGGAGACTAGGCATCTACTACCACTATCAGATTAGAAGGGGCAATATAGCCTATGTTTTTGTCCCCCCACTTTGGTTCTGAAATCACCATCAACCACTAGTAATGTATCAGTATTTATAGTTACAAATTAGCTATGATATAGCACAACTTTGGATTTCACCCCATCTGCAAATTTAATGTTTTTTTCCTGTTGCTTCGGCCTGCAGTGGGCCTCACAAAACCGATTTATTGTCCTTGTTATGAAATTATCAAATTTACCCTGTATATCTAATAATTACCATAGACAGTGTTGCTTCAATCAAAACTATTGCAGATGGTGAACAGTCAAAGTAAATGATGTTGTTAACTCCATGCAGCAGGTACTGTACAGCCAGATGAGTTGTGTCTCCGGTAGCTTACTTTATTGCGTTAAAACAACATTTTCAACAGCACATACAGGGCCTTCAGAAAGAATTCAAACCCCTTGACTTTTTCCACACTTTTGTGTTACAGCCTGAATTTAAAATTGATTGAATTTAGATTGTGTCACTGGCCTACACACAATACCCCATAAATGAAAAACTGGAATGTCTTGAGTCAGTAAGTATTCAACCCCTTTGTAATGGCAAGCATAATTAAGTTCAGGTGTAAGAATTTGCTTAACAAGTCACATAATAAGTTACAACCATTCACTACAAAGATACAGGCGTCCTTCCTAACTCAGTTGCCGGAGAAGAAGGAAACCGCTCAGGGATTTCACCATGAGGCCACATTAAAACAGAGTTTAAAGGCTGCGATAGGAGAACTGAGGATGGATCAACAACACTGTAGTTACTCCACAATACTAACCTAAATGACAGAGTGAAAAGAAGGAAGCTTGTACAGAATAATAATATTCCAAAACACGCTTCCTGTTTACAATAAAACACTAAAGTAAAACTGCAACAAATGTGGCAAAGAAATGAACTTTATGTCCTGAATACAAATGTTATATTTGGGGCAAATCCAACACCACTGAGTACCACTCTTCATATGTTCAAGCATGGTAGTGGCTGCATCATGTTATGGGATTGCTAGAGTTTTTCTTTTTGGGGGAGGGGGGGAAATGAAACTGAATAGAGCTGAGCACAGTCAAAATCATAGAGGAAAACCCGGTTCAGTCTGCTTTCCAACAGAGCTAGGAACACAAGCATTTCACTACACATGCTATAAAATATGTGTATTAGAGATTAAACGGTATGAAATGTCATATCACGATTATAGTGACAAATTATCACAGTTATCGGTATTATCACGGTATTGTTGGAAATGTTCAGAAAGTACTGATACACTGAAATCATTTCACCAAGTTTTATATTGAAAACCAACAAACAACAAATTAAATTAGCAGCACTAAGCACTTGTTGTGTTCATAAACATTAAAATAATAACATGAACATAAGATGGCACCATGTGGCCTTGAGAGGTAAACGTTTCCCTAGTGCAGGTTTTAATGAACACCACCTTAAGTAAGCAAATCAAATGTTCATATAAAAGCAACACAAGTAAAGCAATGTGTCTGTAAGAACAATACAACCATATGGAAACACATCCAATGTGTCTGTAAGAACAATACAACCATATGGAAACACATCCAATGTGTCTGTAAGAACAATACAACCATATGGAAACACATCCAATGTGCCTGTAAGAACAATACAACCATATGGAAACACATCCAATGTGTCTATAAGAACAATACAACCATATGGAAACACATCCAATGTGTCTGTAAGAACAATACAACCATATGGAAACACATCCAATGTGTCTGTAAGAACAATACAACCATATGGAAACACATCCAATGTGCCTGTAAGAACAATACAACCATATGGAAACACATCCAATGTCTCTGTAAGAACAATACAACCATATGGAAACACATCCAATGTGCCTGTAAGAACAATACAACCATATGGAAACACATCCAATGTCTCTGTAAGAACAATACAACCATATGGAAACACATCCAATGTGTCTGTAAGAACAATACAACCATATGGAAACACATCCAATGTGTCTGTAAGAACAATACAACCATATGGAAACACATCCAATGTGTCTGTAAGAACAATACAACCATATGGAAACACATCCAATGTGCCTGTAAGAACAATACAACCATATGGAAACACATCCAATGTGTCTGTAAGAACAATACAGCCATATGGAAACACATCCAATGTGCCTGTAAGAACAATACAACCATCTGGAAACACATCCAATGTGCCTGTAAGAACAATACAACCATATGGAAACACATCCAATGTGTCTATAAGAACAATACAACCATCTGGAAACACATCCAATGTGCCTGTAAGAACAATACAACCATCTGGAAACACATCCAATGTGCAGGTGTTGACATTAAAATAACACAATATGTAAACAAATCAAATGAACAGCACTGATTGTATGTCCGTTCTCTCCTTCATAAAGAAATAAGGTGCTGCTGGTCTAACATCCTGTATGTCTGAATCTTTGTTCACTTGAGATTGAAATGTAAAAATGTATCATGTCCTTTACAATGTAATATGAAAGGGCTGCAGTGAGGTCTTGAGCATGTTCTGATGTGGGTTCATAAAGCAGCCTGCCTTTTAAATGCTTGCTGGAGTGTCTGTGTCACAACTGTAGATGAGGAGGAACCAATAGCATCACTGGGTTTGTCTGCTGCACACCCACTCTGGAAACAAGGGAATAGAACATGTAGTAGTATTATTATTATTATTATTGGTGGTTACATTATAATAATAATGTATTATTATTATTCACACACACACACACACACACACACACACACAATCTTCTGTGTTGCATTTGAGTATATGTAATGACCCATGCACAATTTACATATTCAAATGAGTCTTAAGAAGACTGATAGTAATTGCAATTGATATAAATACAGGAGTCTTGTATTGGAGTCTATAGTGTTTCTCCTGTTGGAACACTTTTACAACCAAGTCGACCTCTGCCAGATTTAAAATTAACAGAATATGTTGGTTGGGTGACTAAACGACATAACGTGTTATCGTGTGTAATGGATGAATAGAGTCTGCAGACACACGACTCATACAGCAGCAGAACAACGTGTAGTGTTTTTACAAGAGTAGGTAACACTGAAAGCTTCAGTTTACATTATTGACAAGCTATTAGCAAGTTAGACAGACAAACCATGACATGTTCCCCCATTCTGAAGTCCCCACATCATGCATTGAGCTAAAAGTTCACTTACCTTGCATTCGCTATTGTAGTGGATGGTGGTCACGAAGATGACTCAAGAGATCTGAAGTGTTGCCCGCTTTCGCAGCAAATATTTTTTGTTGCATGTTCTGCAGACAGGGTGACCATCTTCGATTAAGTTTCCCTCAGCACTCTTGTAAAACCCAAAATACGACCACACTTCAGATTTGGTCCTCTTAGAAGGCTGAACAATCTCCTGAGCGCTGTCACTGCCTTCCGCCATGCTTCCACACAAAACTAAACCCACGTTGCATGCTGCGATGTCAGACTGTTGTTAACTTTGGTTGTTGCTGGACAGTATTGAGTTTTTCAAACCGTGGTAATCAAACACGGTTTTAATGATAATTAAAGTTTGAAAAGGTAATACTAACTGTCGGGAATTTTACCGTTGTTTATCATGAAACCGTTAACTGTTTCATCCCTAATGTGTATGTGACCAATAAGATTTGATTTGGGAGACATTCACCTTTCAGCTGGATAATAACCCAAAACACAAGGCCACATGTACGCTGGAGTTACATTGTATGTTCCTGAGTGGCCGAGTTACATAAATCAGCTTGAAAATCTATGGCAAGACCTGAAAATGTCTGTCAACCAATTTGACAGAGCTTGAATAATTTTGAAAAGAATAATGTGCAAATATTGTACAATCCAGGTGTGGAAAGCTCTTAGAGACTTACCCAGAAACACTCACATCTGTAATAACTGCCAACGGTGCTCCAACATGTATAAACTTAGGGGTGTGAATACTTATCTATTTCATTTTCAAAACATTTGTAAAAAGATTCTTAAAACATGTTTTCACTTTGTCATTATGGGGTATTGTGTGTAAACATTTATTAATATTTAATAAATGTTTAATTCAATGCTGTAACACAACAAAATGTTGAATAAGTCAAGGGGTATGAATACTTTCTGTAGATCGGTTGTCAGTCAACTAATAAAGCCTAATATCACTCAAGCCATTTTAGCATTTGAAGATCAGGAACAGGCAGCCTACACTGCACAGTGTGACTAGGCGACTGATAATGCCTGGTGTAGATCAATGACTATCAACACAGCTACATAACGTTCGACACTGAAGGAGATGACGCATCAGAATGGCGCTGGTGAAGATGTCTGCCGTTCTACAGGCGCCTAACCAATTGTGCTACTATGTGTGTTTTGGGAGACTGAAAAGATTTTGGCATGGGTCCTCAGATCCTCAAAAGGTTCTCCAGCTGCACCATCGAGAGCATCCTGACTGGTTGCATCACTGCTTGGTACGGCAACTGCCCGGCAAGAAATGTGTTCAACATCCACTGAAGCATCTAGCAAGTTCACTAGATGGCGACAGTAGTTTCCTTGGTAACCAAACAAACAGACTTGCTAGCTTAGCTTACCAAACCATCAGTCCAATCGTGTTTTCAATTTGACTTTTGCGTTCAAACGTAGCTCAAACATAGAACATGTAAGAATTAACTATAGCCGTTAAATTCTACCGTGCAAATACGTTGTGCGTTATAGGGAATAATGCACGCTCTAGAATGCCCTTCAAGCCAATCAGAAATGAATTTTCAACAATGCCATGGTATAAGAAATGGGTAATGTACCCCTACAAAAAAAAACAACACAAATTAAAAGGTGGTCATTTTATTTTAATAAAATAAACGTTGCATATTACATGAGTATTATTATATGGTAATGTGAAGTACACACATTGACTCCCAGGTGTTTGGCTTGTATGACATCAATGCTGTATTTGTTATAATCCTCAACGTCTCATCTTTCAAGATACTTCTTCTAGTCCTCTATTTACAGAATTCCCTTCACTCAGACAACAAAACATTTGAAAAAGTTTCCCAATTAGCAGGAGGGATGTGGGCAACTTGTTGTGAAGCGTGGTGCTCGAGTTCAGAAGACTCAGTTCATCAGTCAGAACCCATACAGAGCTGTGAACCGGAGATGTAATGTATAGCATGTTACTGTACAGCCACAGCATTCCAATTTAGGCTCTTATCAGTGTCCAAACCTGCCATTTAAAACCCCTATATGGGTATGAGAGTAAAGGGTTAAATGAGGGAGGGATAGGGCAGAAAATACATTATCTTGGTTAATTCTGTGTGTGTCGTGTGTGTGTGTGTGTGTGTGTGTGTGTGACAACATTAGATGTGGACAGCAGCTTGCAGAGGCCTAGCCCCGCCCCTTCTGAGAAGTCCTCCAGTGTGGAGCTGTTAGCCCCTCCTCCTCAGCAGAACGCATGGGTTATATTTGAAGAGAAGCCCTGTCCCTCGCCCAATCCGCAGTCGCAGGGAAAAGGTAATTACACACTCCCTAGCTTTCTAGCTCTGTAGAATACTTGACATTGTGAAAGGGACTGTCGCACACTGAGTACACTTGCAAAAATAACCTTTTATTAAAAGTACACAGGTTTTGGTCACAGGTTCCTCCTATCATGATGTTTTGGTCACAGGTTCCTCCTATCATGATGATTTGGTCACAGGTTCCTCCTATCATGATGATTTGGTCACAGGTTCCTCCTATCATGATGATTTGGTCACAGGTTCCTCCTATCATGATGTTTTGGTCACAGGTTCCTCCTATCGTGGTGTTTTGGTCACAGGTTCCTCCTATCATGATGTTTTGGTCACAGGTTCCTCCTATCGTGGTGTTTTGGTCACAGGTTCCTCCTATCATGATGTTTTGGTCACATGTTCCCCCTATCATGATGTTTTGGTCACAGGTTCCTCCTATCATGATGTTTTGGTCACAGGTTCCTCCTATCATGATGTTTTGGTCACAGGTTCCTCCTATCGTGGTGTTTTGGTCACAGGTTCCTCCTATCGTGGTGTTTTGGTCACAGGTTCCTCCTATTGTGGTGTTTTGGTCACAGGTTCCTCCTATCGTGGTGTTTTGGTCACAGGTTCCTCCTATCGTGGTGTTTTGGTCACAGGTTCCTCCTATTGTGGTGTTTTGGTCACAGGTTCCTCCTATTGTGGTGTTTTGGTCACAGGTTCCTCCTATTATGGTGTTTTGGTCACAGGTTCCTCCTATTGTGGTGTTTTGGTCACAGGTTCCTCCTATTGTGGTGTTTTGGTCACAGGTTCCTCCTATTGTGGTGTTTTGGTCACAGGTTCCTCCTATTGTGGTGTTTTGGTCACAGGTTCCTCCTATTGTGGTGTTTTGGTCACAGGTTCCTCCTATTGTGGTGTTTTGGTCACAGGTTCCTCCTATTGTGGTGTTTTGGTCACAGGTTCCTCCTATTGTGGTGTTTTGGTCACAGGTTCCTCCTATTGTGGTGTTTTGGTCACAGGTTCCTCCTATTGTGATGTTTTGGTCACAGGTTCCTCCTATCGTGATGTTTTGGTCACAGGTTCCTCCTATCATGATGTTTTGGTCACAGGTTCCTCCTATCGTGATGTTTTGGTCACAGGTTCCTCCTATCATGATGTTTTGGTCACAGGTTCCTCCTATCGTGGTGTTTTGGTCACAGGTTCCTCCTATTGTGGTGTTTTGGTCACAGGTTCCTCCTATCGTGGTGTTTTGGTCACAGGTTCCTCCTATTGTGGTGTTTTGGTCACAGGTTCCTCCTATTGTGGTGTTTTGGTCACAGGTTCCTCCTATTGTGGTGTTTTGGTCACAGGTTCCTCCTATTGTGGTGTTTTGGTCACAGGTTCCTCCTATCGTGATGTTTTGGTCACAGGTTCCTCCTATCGTGATGTTTTGGTCACAGGTTCCTCCTATCATGATGTTTTGGTCACAGGTTCCTCCTATCATGATGTTTTGGTCACAGGTTCCTCCTATCATGATGTTTTGGTCACAGGTTCCTCCTATCGTGGTGTTTTGGTCACAGGTTCCTCCTATCGTGGTGTTTTGGTCACAGGTTCCTCCTATCGTGGTGTTTTGGTCACAGGTTCCTCCTATCGTGGTGTTTTGGTCACAAGTTCCTCCTATCGTGGTGTTTTGGTCACAGGTTCCTCCTATTGTGGTGTTTTGGTCACAGGTTCCTCCTATTGTGGTGTTTTGGTCACAGGTTCCTCCTATTGTGGTGTTTTGGTCACAGGTTCCTCCTATTGTGGTGTTTTGGTCACAGGTTCCTCCTATTGTGGTGTTTTGGTCACAGGTTCCTCCTATTGTGGTGTTTTGGTCACAGGTTCCTCCTATTGTGGTGTTTTGGTCACAGGTTCCTCCTATTTGAGTCATTAGAACACTAGCTAACTACATTTAATTGCAAAAACAAAAGACTGTGTTTCTGTCTCTCTGTCAGGTACTTCCAGACACAGTGTCTGTTCCACCGTCAGTTTCTGGAGTGCTGTCCCGCCCTCGGAGAGCAGCTGGACCCAATCAGAACCAGGCTCAGTCTGGACCACACAATCAGAGCAGAGCTCTGTGAGCATGGGGGCGTCGTTTTGTGATCTACCCTCCCTAAATGCAGAGGAACGGCACAATGAGTCGTCATCCCGACCCCAGTCACCCAGTGAGTACGCACACACACTATGTGTATGGTTTGTTGTGGTTAGTCACTCAGTTCGGACATAGTTAGTTATTGGGAAAGAGTACATGGTCTCTAAGCCCCTCAGCCCCTGTAATAGTAATACATTGCTGCCCACTTACTTGATTAGATAAGGCACACACACACACACACACACACATTGTGCTTACAAGACCACTCCTTCCTCTGACTCTCTCCATGTCTGTGACTCAGCTCAATTACTTTCAGCCACTCCCTTCTTCAGAAACAGAGAAGAGGAAGGGAGAGGAGAGAATAGGTAAGAAGAGGGGAAGGAATTGAGAGGAGAGCAGAGTCCAGCTGCCTGCTCCCTGAGGATGAGGGGACTTAGAAGGGAGTTTGGTATGGATGAGGAAAATATGACTTATATTGGGTGGAACAGAGAAAAGCTGCCTTGGATATAAATGTTTTTCTATCCATTTTGAATTAATTTGCTACAGTAAGCCACACAGAAATGTTCTGTGTTTAGGGATGTGGTCTGTTCTTGATGTTTCCCTGCATATAACAGCAGAAAGGAGAGAGACTAAGGGAGAAATCACAGACTGATAGGACACACGCGAGTTTCTATAGAGACGGGGTTAGAGGGGACAGAATCTTGGCATGTTTAATATTTCTCTTGATGAGATAAATGGGCTTGTCCTCAGAGCCCGTCTCCTCACTCACTCACTCACTCACTCACTCACTCACTCACTCACTCACTCACTCACACACACACACACACACACACACACACACACACACACACACACACACACACACACACACACACACACACACACATACACGGACGGGAATGCTGTTCATTGAATACAGTGCAGGCTGTCTCATCGTTGTTGGTAATCAAGCCTACTACTGTTGTTGTCTGCTAACTTGATGATTGAGTTGGAGGCGTGCTTGGCCACGCAGTCATGAACAGGGAGTACAGGGGGCTGAGCACACACCCTTGTGGGGCCCCAGGGTTGAGGATCAGCGAGGAGGAGGAGGTGTCGTTTCCTACCTTCACCACCTGAAGGGGGTCTAGGGTGGCAGGTAAGTTAGAGGTGATATGATCCTTGACTAGTCTCTCAAGGCACTTCATGATGACAGAGGTGAGTGCTACTGAGCGACAGTCATTTAGTTCAGTTACCTTTGCTTTTTTAGGTACAGGGACAATGGTGGCCATCTTGAAGCATGTGGGGACAGCAGACTGGGATAGGTAGAGATTGAATATGTCTGTAAACACAACAGCCAGCTGGTCTACGCATGCTCTGAGGACGCGGCTAGGGATACCATCTGGGCCAGCAGCCTTGCGAGAGTTAACACTCTTAAATGTCTTACTCACGTCGGCCACTGAGAAGGAGACCCCACAGTCCTTGTTAGCGGGCCGCGTCGGTGTCACTGTATTATCCTCAAAGCGAGCGAAGAAGGTGTTCAGCCTGTCTGGAAGCGAGACGTTGGTGTCCGCGACGTAGCTGCTTTTCCTTTTATAGTCCGTGATTGTCTGTAGACCTGCCACATGCATCTGGTGTCTGAGCCGTTGAACTGTGACTCAACTTTATCCCGATACCGACGTTTAGCAGCTTGATTGCGTTGTGTAGGAAATAACTGCACTGTTTCTATTCTTCCATATTCCCAGTCTAAATGCGGTGATTTGCGTTTTCATTTTTGCACGAATGCTCCCATCTATCCACTGTTTCTGGTTGGTGTATGTTTTAATAGTCCCAGTGGGTACAACATATCCTATGTACTTCCTTATAAACTCATTCACGTGTCTGTATATATGTCGATATTATTATCTGAAGCTAACCTGAACCTGTCCCAGTCCACGTGATCAAAACGATCTTGAAGCGTGGATTCCTATTGGTCAGACCAGCGTTGAATAGACCTAACCACGGGTACATCCTTTTTGAGTTTCAGCCTATAGGAGTGGAGGAGCAAGGTCCAATGTGTTAGGTATCGGCTTGAGAGGGGATATATACGGCTGTCGCAATGATGGCCGAAAATTCCCTTGGGAGGTAGAACGGTCGGCATTTGATTGTTAGATATTCTTAGTCGGGTGAACAGAAGGACTTGAGTTCCTGTATGGTATCACAGTTACACCATAAGTCGTTAATCATGAAACACATACCTCCACCCTTCTGCTTCCCGGAGAGATGTTTATTCCTGTTGGCGCGATGTACTGAGAACCCAACTGGCTTTATGGAGTCAGACAGAACATTTCCAGAAAGCCATGTTTCTGTGAAGCAGAGTATGTTACAATCCCTAGTGTCTCGCTGAAAAGCAACTCTCGCCCTGAGCTCATCAACCTTATTATCCAGAGATTGGACATTAGTGAGTAAAATACTCAGGAGTGGTGGGTGGTGTGTACGCTTCCTGAGTCAGACCAGGAGGCGGCCCCGAGTACCTCTCCTCTGCCGGCGTTGTTGTTTTGGGTCGGCATCTGGGATAAGTTAAATTGCACTGGGGAGAGCGAACAAAGGATCTGCTCTGGGGAAGTGGTAATCCTGCTGCTGGTTCAGGTGAGTTACCACCGCTCTAATATCCAATGTTTCTTCCCGGCTCTATGTAATGATACAAAACAATTCCTGAGTTAATAACGTTAAAAAAGTACATTAACAAACAAAGAGTTTCCTAAGAGCTAGTCGAGAAGCTGCCATCTTGGTCTCACTCGCTTTTTCATGATATTTTCATATTCTCTTCTGGTCTCCCTCTATCACTCACTCTTCACTCTCTCTTTTATTCATCCTTCCATGACTAAGCAGTAGTCTTAACAGGAAGTGGGTGTCTGTTGATATTTTTATAGTGTATACCCATCTGGAGCATTAGAGACCCCCAACAAAATACTGCTGCATCTCAATAGTCTCCTCTCATGGTCTCCTTTCCTTTTTATAGGATGAGATGAGGAGAAAAAAAACACTTACTGATTATTGAGATAAAGCTTTAATGTTGACTGAGAAGTTCTACAGCGGCAAGAAAGTATGTGAACCCTTTGGAATTACCTGGATTTCTGCATAAATTGGTCATAAAATTTGATCTGATCTTCATCTAAGTCACATTTAGGGAGGGTAGATCACAAAACGAATAACACAAAAACAATTATTCGTTTTCATGTCTTTATTGAACACACCGTGTAAACATTCACAGTGCAGGGTGGAAAAGTATGTGAACCCTTGGATTTAATAACTGGTTGACCCTCCTTTGGCAGCAATAACCTCAATCAAACGTTTTCTGTCGTTGCGTATCAGACCTGCACAACGGTCAGGAGGAATTTTGGACCATTCCTCTTTACAAAACTGTTTCAGTTCAGCAATATTCTTGGGATGTCTGGTGTGAACCACACTCTTCAGGTCTTGCATCTCAATTGGTTTGAGGTCAGGACTGGGCAACTCCAGAATGGGTATTTTCTTCTGTTGAAGCCTTTGTGTTGTTGATTTACTTCTGTGTCTTGGGTCGTTGTCCTGTTGCATCACCGAACTTCTGTTGAGCTTCCATTGGCGGACAGATAGCCTTACATTCTCCTGCAAAATGTCTTGATAAACTTGGGAATTCATTTTTCCGTCATGATAGCAAGCTGTCCAGGCCCTGAGGCAGCAAAGCAGCCCCAAACCATGATGTTCCCTCCACCATACTTTACAGTTGTGATGAGGTTTTGATGTTGGTGTGCTGTGCCTTTTTTTCTCCACACATAGTGTTGTGTGTTCCTTCCAAACAACTCAACTTTAGTTTCATCTGTCCACAGAATATTTTGCCAGTAGCGCTGTGGAACATCCAGGTGCTCTTTTGCGAACTTCAGACGTGCAGCAATGTTGTTTTTTATAGCAGTGGTTCACTCCATGAACACCATTCTTGTTTAGATAGATAGATAGATAGATAGATAGATAGATAGATAGATAGATAGATAGATAGATAGGTACTTTATTGATCCCCCGGGGGGGAAATTTCATTATCAAGCAGCTACAACAAAAACACAGGGCAGGTGCAAAATGCCACAACGAAAGTACACAAAAGACAGATACACGGTACATGATACATAGAGCGGCAGTATGAAAAAGTATAGAAATACAGGATATCTGGAGTGCAAAAAAAAGCTATAAAAGGACATTGCGTAGTATGAGTGGTTGGCTGAATATGTACACTATACATTGGTGGATGTTGGATGGTTAACTATACTATACAGGTTGATGGCAGAGAAATACTTCAGTAGCTAATGCGTATGATATGAGCGAGGGTAATAATAGTTTACTTAATAGACAGACTGGGTAAATGAACAGGTAAGTGAACATTTTTCATGGTTAAATTAGCTGTACAGTTAGGTATACAGTTATATTTACAGATAAGTGAATACTTGCATGTTTACACAAACTGTACAGGTAAATGACAGGAAGAGATACTTTAATAGCTAAAAGTGTGTATGATATCATTGGGGTAATAATAGTAATTCCCTTAAAATACAGTCCTTAGTGCGCAGGGTTTAATTACAGACAACTGCACTTATTGCACATTTGATATACTAAAAGCAATGAGAAAAGGTGCAACTGGCAGGATACTAATATGCATTCCTGAGTGAATGCCTAGGTCCAATAATTACTTACAATATTGCATGTGATATAATATAACAACTGTACATGGGTATGTATATACAGACCTGTATGAATAAGTAGGTCCTGAGTGGATGAGTGCTGACGGAACAGAGTTACTCACGGATGGATGCATAATTGTTAAACTAGGTCCTAGCACCCCAACAGTTCCAGATCTATGTTGCCGACGGCACGGCACCCCGGTGAGGCATTATATAGTCTCATAGCCGCCGGCAGGAAGGACCTCCTGTGGCGCTCTCTGGCACACCGTGGTGGGATCAGTCTGTGACTGAAAGAGCTCCTCTGCGTCATAACCATAGCGTGCAGAGGGTGGGTGACGTTGTCCATGATGGCCAGCAGTTTGGCCAGGATCCGTCTCTCCGCCACCTCCTCTAGAGTGTCAAGGCTCATCCCCAGGACAGAGCTAGCCTTCCTGATCAGCTTATTTACCCGAGAAGCATCCCCGGCTTTGATGTTTGCTCCCCAGCACACCACTGCAAAAAAGATGGCACTGGCCACCACAGACTGGTAGAAGGTATGCAGTAGTTTACTGCACACGTTGAAGGACCTGAGCCTCCTCAGAAAGTAGAGTCGGCTCTGGCCCTTTTTGTACAGGGCCCCGGTGTTACCAGCCCATTCCAGTCTGTTGTCCATATGGACCCCCAAGAACTTGTATGACTCAACCATTTCCACATCCATCCCCTTTATAGGGACTGCAGTCAGTTGTGCCTTGGTTCTCCTGAAGTCCACCACCATCTCCTTCGTTTTGCTGATGTTGAGCTGAAGGTGGTTCTGCTCACACCACAACACAAAGTCACTGATTGTGCTCCTGTACTCCTCCTCCTGCCCACCCCTGATGCACCCTACAATAGCAGAGTCATCCGAGAACTTCTGTAGGTGGCATGTTTCAGAGTTATATCTGAAGTCTGAGGTGTAGAGGGTGAACAGGAAGGGGGACAGGACCGTACCCTGGGGGGCCCCTGTGTTGCTAACTGCCCGTTCTGACACACAGCTCTGTAGTCGCACAAATTGTGGCCTACCGGTCAGGTAGTCCGTGACCCAGGAGACTAAGGGTGCTTCCACTTTCATCCTCCTCATCTTCTCACCCAGTAGCAGGGGCTGAATGGTATTGAAGGCACTGGAGAAGTCAAAAAACATGACCCTCACAGTGCAACCTGCGTTGTCCAGGTGAGAGTAGGCCCTCTGCAGAAGGTAGATGATTGCATCATCCACCCCGATGTTGCGCTGGTATGCAAACTGCAGGGGGTCCATTGATGAACACACCAGGGGTCTGAGGTGAGCGAGGACTAACCTTTCCAGGGTCTTCATGATGTGGGATGTTAGCGCTACAGGTCTGAAGTCATTCAGGACAGTGGGGTGTGCCTTCTTGGGCACTGGGACGAGGCAGGATGTTTTCCACAGCACAGGGACCCTTTCTAGGCTCAGGCTAAGGTTGAAAAGACGCTGGAGTATTCCACACAGTTGGTCAGCACAGACCCTCAGCACCCTTGGGCTGATGCCATCGGGGCCCGCCGCTTTCCACTGGTGTAGTCTCTCCAGCTCTCTCTTCACTTGGTTGGTGGTGAAAGCCAGCCCAGGTAGGGAGGTGGGGGGAAGGGGGGTGTTGAGGATCAGTCCAGGGGGGGCAGGGGCGGAGGTGGGGTCACTGATTGTCTCAGCAGAGGTGCTGTGAGCAAAGTGGGGGTGGGATAGCCGTGAGGGTGTGTGGTCTGGAGAGCTGGAGGGGAGGTGGACAGGGCCAGTATCGAACCTGTTAAAAAATTGGTTCAGGTCATTGGCTCTGTCCTGGGTCCCCTCCGTCTGCCCACTGTTTGACTTTTTGAAGCCAGTGATATTTCTCATACCCTTCCACACCTCTCTCACCTGGCTCTGCCTCAGCTTGTCCTCCATCTTCTCCTTATACACTCTCTTCCCCTCAGCAATCCGCAACTTCAGCTCCCTCTGGACGCATTTCAATTTGTCCTTGTCCTTCTCCTTGAAGGCCCTCTTCTTCTCATTCAGCAGGGCCTTCAGGTCGCTGGTGACCCAGGGTTTATTGTTTGGGAAACAGCGTACCTTCCTGGTGGGTACAGTGTTGTCTACACAAAAATTAATATAGTCTGTTATGCAGTCAGTGAGTCCATCGATGTCCTCCCCATGAGCCTCACAGAACACATCCCAGTCTGTTGTTTCAAAGCAGTCCTGTAGGGCCTCATTCGCCTCCGGGGACCATCTCCTAATAGTCCTGGTGGTTGCAGGCTGCTGTTGTACCATAGGCCTGTAGAGTGGGGTGAGGTGGACAAGGTTGTGATCCGATCTACCGAGGGGAGGGAGTGCAGTGGAGTTGTATGCATCCTTCACATTAGCATATAACAAGTCCAGAGTTTTATTATTCCTGGTTGGGCACTTCACGAACTGTTTGAACGTGGGCAGCGTGGAAGAGAGAGATGCATGTTTAAAATCTCCCGAAATTGCAAAGAAAGCACTGGGATGCGCTGTCTGTAACCTCGCGATAACAGAGTGGATGACGTCACACGCTGCGTTTGCGTCAGCAGAGGGCGGGATGTAAACAATAACAGCAATGGCCGCCGTGAATTCCCTAGGTAGATAGTAGGGTCTCAGGCTAACGGCTAGCAGTTCAATGTCCGGGCTACAAAACTTTTCCTTAAGAGTAATATGGTTCGGATGACACCATCTGTTGTTAACTAATAAAGCCAGCCCACCACCCTTACTCTTACCGGAAGAGACGCGATCCCTGTCCGCTGTGATGGTCTGGAAACTGTCGATAGTGACGTTCTGTATGGGGATGTTATCGTTCAGCCAAGTCTCAGTAAAACACATTAGGCTAGCTTCCCGATAAATCCTTTGTCCACGAACAAGTCCCGCCAACTCATCCATCTTGTTATGTAGACACCTCACATTGCCCATAATAATAGACGGTATAACCGGCTTGTACTTGAACCTCCTCCGCTTTGCCTTACATTTCAATCCCGCCCTGCATCCACGGCGTCATCTTTTCAATTCGTCCGGAATATCAAACTTTTCCCTGGGGAGCAGCAGCGCTGCGTGGGCTAAATCCAGGAGCTGGGCTCGGTTGTAAACAATAACAGTTGACGACTCCTGTCGACGTTCAGCTGCGATAAAATCCATAAAATCCATAATCCTGAACTGTTATAGTTCGACTGTAGCAAAATAAAAAATAAAACTAAAGAAAATAGACGAAAGAAAACGAACTAAAACAACAATTAATGCACGGACAACGGGAGCTGCTTAAAAGGCGACCACTCAGGGTGGCGCCAAACAGTGATAGTTTAGTGTTTTACGTATCGTAGACTTGTCAACAGAGATGTTAGCATGTTCCAGAGATTTCTGTAAGTCTTTAGCTGACACTCTAGGGCTCCCGAGTGGCGCAGGGAATCCAGGCTGCATCACATCCTGCCATGATTGGGAGTCCCGTAAGGTGGCGCACAATTGGCCCAGAGTCGTCCAGGTTTGGTCGGGGTAGGCCATCATGTAAATAAGAATTTCTTCTTAACTGACTTGCCTAGTTAAATGAAGGTTAAATTTAAAAAATGTTTAATTTTTTTTTTACCTCAATAAACATTCTGCACTGTGCTCTTGCATTCATTGTTTTTATTTTATTTATTTAACCTTTATTTTACTAGGCAAGTCAGTTAAGAACAAATTCTTATTTACTATGACAGCCTAGGAACAGTGGGTTAACTGCCTTGTTCAGGGGCAGAACGACAGATTTATACCTTGTCAGCTCGGGGATTCGATCCAGCAACCTTTCAGTTACGGGCCCAAAACTCTAACCACTAGGCTACCTGCCGCCATCTGAACTTTCTCCATTTATAGACAATTTGTCTTAACTGGACTGGACTGATGAATATCAAAGCTTTTAGAGATGTTGTGTTTTCTTTATAGGGCAGGGCAGCTCTAACCAACATCTCCAATCTTGTCTCATTGATTGGACTCCAGGTTAGCTGACTCCTGACTCCAATTAGCTTTTGGAGAAGTCATTAGCCTTGGGGTTCACATACCTTTTTCCAGCCTACACTGTGAATATTTAAATTATGTATTCAATATAGACAAGAAAAATACAATCTGTGTGTTATTAGTTTAAGCAGACTGTGTTTGTATATTGTTGTGACTTAGATGAAGATCAGATAAAATGTTATGACCAATTTATGCAGGAATCCAGGTAATTCCGAAGGGTTCACATACTTTTTCTTGTATATTATATGGGACATACTTATCTTCGGTCTCTGGAGTAACCCAGTCCTGCTATACAAGACAAGGGACATTCCCAGCAAGAGGGGAAGGAAGTGTTGAAGTGGCTGCTAGTTCTTCTTTGTTAATGAGGGGTTGTGACAGCACTTCTGTTGTTTTGGAGGGAAGGGTGGAAATGAACCCTGTGTTTATGTTGGAAATTGGACAGTGGGAGAGGTGTCTATCTCTGTCATTCCAAATGGCACTACACTAGTAATGATCCTCTGACTTGCGTGTGAGTGTGTGTGTGTGTCCATGAATGATTCACAGTATCTGTAGAGTGTGTGTGTGTGTGTTCAGCTGTGGATGTCAGTTCAGCTAGGAAGGCAGTCTTAATGTACAGGACAGGTGGAGAGACATAGTAGAGGAGGATAGAGATGTACAGTCTGGCACTCACTCACTCACTCACTCACTCACTCACTCACTCACTCACTCACTCAGTGGTTTGGGGTGAGTTCCAACAGACACATTCAGGCACCGCGCTGTGGAACGTTCAGAAATATATTGAGCAGAACAGACATGCTTCTCTTGTATTAAGGAATCATCATGTCAGTTCTATTCATGACATGTCGATACAACAATCAGTATATGTAGCACCCACCTGAACGGAACGCTGCTTGTGTGTGTGTGTTAAGGGTGGGGGACATCAGATTAGCCATGGGATGTCCTGAGGTTCTCGGAGTCCCTATAGATCCCTGCAGGGGGTCACTACTAACACTTAAAATACTGACCTTTGACCTCAGGTTCAATACCGGCCCATAGGTTAGTTCAAGGAAAGGCTGTGTTTATGATTTGTATTCGTATTTGATGGAGACACAAAGAGAAAAGCCCAGCCCTGACCCATCTTCCTTTCCCTCCCTACATGGGGTGGGGGTGCTGTACATAGTGTGGGGGTGCTGTAATAGTTTGGGGGTGGGGGTGCTGTACATAGTGTGGGGGTGCTGTAATAGTTTGGGGGTGGGGGTGCTGTACGTAGTTTGGAGGTGATTTTTCAGCTAGTCGGCTTGGGCATTCGAACCTCCCAACCTTTCGGTTACTGGCCCAAAGCTCTTAACCGCTACGTCTACAGCGGGTGATCCCTGAACGATCGGCCACATTCGGTGTGATGTGTGCGAGCCTTAAGTCCTTGTTTCTTACTGAACAGGTAAGCAACCAGCGGAGGCGTCGATTAAAAGGCTGACAATGTTTAACTGACAAATGTACAGTAAGTTGTGAGAGAAAAGGAGAAAAGGGTAGGTAAATCGTGAAGAAAAGTAGTTTGACCGAGAGAAAGAGAGATGGAGAGAGTGGGTGAAATTCGATAAGAGAGAGGGGGACAGATTTGAGAGGTGAAGAGACAATAAAGGTACGAGAGAGAGAGGACCTGAAAAAAGTAAACCGAGAAAGAGAGAGAAGTAGGCATGGTTCTACAGGTTCCTACATGCCTCTATTGAACTATGCATGGTGGCTGCTGAGTCACATGACCTGACCTACAGACAGCACTATGGAGCAGCAGGGAACGCCTCTCCCCTAGTCAGCCTCTCATCCAGCTCACTCACACACCCGGCAGACCACACACTCCTTAACTGTGATACTACTGGTGAGTAACTTTTCATTTTCTTTTGCGCTCTTTCACTAGTTATTTTCTTTCCTCTCGCGCCTGTAGTTATGTTTTTGCATTGTGTATGTGTTTGGAGAGGGTAGTGTGAAGTGTAGCGTAAGTGTGTAATGTTTGGGTGGAGTGGTTTGCTGTCTTTGTTTGCTGTGAGTAAAGGATCCTGCAGGGTAGCATTTCCTGTGTAAATGTCCTTGACTTGAAAGTTAGAGAATAGAAGACAAATACATTCTGAAAAGCCTTGTTATTGTTGTCTGTGGCACATTAGTTGCTGATATAACTGAAACTTTTACATTGTATCATATTAGCTGGAACATCTCTGCTTACTTCTGAGAAATCTTAAACGGAGGGAGAGAACATGGTAGACCAAGTGAGTGAATGAGAGAGATCTGCTGAGAGAGAGAGAGAGGGAGAGAGATCAGCTGAGAGAGAGCTCAGCTGAGAGCGAGAGAGAGATCAGCTGAGAGCGAGAGAGAGATCAGCTGAGAGCGAGAGAGAGATCAGCTCAGAGAGAGATCAGCTCAGAGAGAGATCAGCTCAGAGAGAGATCAGCTCAGAGAGATCAGCTCAGAGAGATCAGCTCAGAGAGATCAGCTCAGAGAGATCAGCTCAGAGAGATCAGCTCAGAGAGATCAGCTCAGAGAGATCAGCTGAGAGCGAGAGAGAGAGATCAGCTGAGAGAGAGATCAGCTGAGAGAGAGATCAGCTGAGAGAGAGATCAGCTGAGAGAGAGATCAGCTGAGAGAGAGATCAGCTGAGAGAGAGAGAGAGAGCGAGAGAGAGATCAGCTGAGAGAAAGAGAGAGATCAGCTGAGAGAGAGAGAGAGAGAGAGATCAGCTGAGAGAGAGAGAGAGAGAGATCAGCTGAGAGAGAGAGAGAGAGAGAGATCAGCTGAGAGAGAGAGAGATCAGCTGAGAGAGAGAGAGATCAGCTGAGAGAGAGAGAGAGAGAGAGAGATCAGCTGAGGGAGAGAGAGATCAGCTGAGAGAGAGAGAGATCAGCTGAGGGAGAGAGAGATCAGCTGAGAGAGAGAGAGATCAGCTGAGAGACGGAGGGAGGGAGTAAATTCCCACTCTGTTCAGTCCTGATGAAGTTTTAGATGGGTGTTCTCTCTCTCTCGCTCCACTGAGTCTTCATTGAGTCTACATTGTGGTCTTTACTTGGCGAGTCAGCCGGAGCTTAGCAACAGGAGCCTGTCTTTTCACAGGGTCTTAGTCCACTGTTGATGAATAATGTTATTCTCTCTCTTGCTGTCTCGCGGCTGGTCGCTGATGCCAGAGGTTGTGTGTGTTTGTGCGCATGTGTACACTTTGCTGTCAATACATAGCAAAGCAGTTGTGATGTATAAACTGAGCAGTATAATAAGAGTCTGGTAGCAGCAGTTGTGGTGTATAATAAGAGTCTGGTAGCAGCAGTTGTGGTGTATAATAAGAGTCTGGTAGCAGCAGTTGTGTGTGTGTGTGTGTAGCATGAATGTATATGCGTGTGTATATGTGTTCTTTTGGCTAAAGTCAAAGGCAGTGGATGATGTGCAGCAGGTCAGGGTCTCTCTCGGTCTCGCTGTCTCGGTCTCTCTCTCTCTCTGTGTGTGTGTGTGTGTGTGTGTGTGTGTGTGTGTGTGTGTGTGTGTGTGTGTGTGTGTGTGTGTGTGTGTGTGTGTGTGTGTGTGTGTGTGTGTGTGTGTGTGTGTGTGTGTGTGTGTGTGTGTGTGTGTGTGTGTGTACACAAACACTCTTTGAGGTGTGTTACTAAACTACCATTTGGCAGACGGTCAGGTGCTGTAAGTTTCCACTTTCCCAGTAATCCTCTCCCAGAGTCTGGCTGGTTCCCTCTGTCTTTCTCTCCCTCTGTTTGTCTTTCTTTGACATGAAGAGACTTGTCCTTCAGAGCTACACACTGCCACAGAAGTAGCCACAGTAGTTCACATACTTCTTAAGTGGTGTCTAACACGTCCTTTGTCCTGTTCTTGTCCACATTCTGATAGTGACCACATTTTTAGACAGGTGTAATCGATTAAACGACACATAGTGATCAGATTTGTGATCAGAGGATGTGTTGGTACCGTTCTTTATTCATGGCTGTGTTCTTAGTCAACATTGTGAGTGAGCCCACTCCCTTGGCTGAGAAGCAACCCCACACATGAATGGTCTCAGGATGATTTACTGTTGGCATGACACAGGACTGATGGTAGCGCTCACCTTGTCTTCTCCGGACAAGGTGTTTTCCGGATGGCCCAAACAATCGGAAAGGGGATTCATCAGAGAAAATGACTCTACCCCAGTCCTCAGCAGTCCAATCCCTGTACCTTTTGCAGAATATCAGTCTGTCCCTGATGTTTTTCCTGGTGAGAAGTGGCTTCTTTGCTGCCCATCCTCCAAAGTCTTCGCCTCACTGTGCATGCAGATGCACTCACACCTGCCTACTGCCATTCCTGAGCAAGCTCTGCACTGGTGGTGCCCCGATCCCGCAGCTGAATCAACTTTAGGAGACGGTCCTGGCGCTTGCTGGACTTTCTTGGGCGCCCTGACGCCTTCTTCACAAAAATTGAACCTCTCTCCTTGAATTTCTTGATGATCCGATAAATGGTTGATTTAGGTGCAATCTTACCAGCAGCAATATCCTTGCAGGTAACCATGGTTGACAGAGGAAGAACAATGATTTCAAGCACCACCCTCCTTTTAAAGCTTCCAGTCTTTTATTCTGACTCAATCAGCATGACAGAGTGATCTCCAGCCTTGTCCTCGTCAACACTCTCACCTGTGTTAACGAGACAATCACTGACATTATGGCAGCTGGTCCTTTTGTGGCAGGGCTGAAATGCAGTGGAAATGTTTTTGGGGGATTAAGCTCATTTTCATGGCAAAGAGGGACTTTGCAATTCATCTGACCACTCTTCATGACATTCTGGAGTATATGCAAATTGCCAGTGAAATCTGGACAGTGAAACCATTTAAATCATAACTATCCCACCTTTTTAAAATAATCTATGTGTCTTAAAATGTATACAGATAGACCAGAAGCCACATCCCTGATTGGCTGGTGAGTGGCAACCCTGATTAGAAGCACCTGTTGCTCATTGGTTGCTCACCTGTGTTCCCTACAAATGCTGTTTTGAATGAAAAAGATTTATACCTACACACTGAAGAAGACTGCAAAGCCGAAGCGTCTGTGCACGCTGTCCCTGTGTGCACGCTGTCCCTGTGTGCACGCTGTCCCTGTGTGCACGCTGTCCCTGTCCTTGTGTGCATGCTGTCCCTGTCCCTGTGTGCACACTGTCCCTGTCCCTGTGTGCACGCTGTCCCTGTGTGCACGCTGTCCCTGTGTGCACGCTGTCGCTGTCCCTGTGTGCACGCTGTCCCTGTGTGCACGCTGTCCCTGCTGCAGTATATTTATTTTATTAAAAAAACATATGTTTGAGATGACATACCTTTTTGCTTATCTTAAAATAAATATTTTTTGGAATAAATATTTCTCAATTAATTTGCATACAGTATGGGAATGGGAAATCTGGTCACAATGCGGACACAGTAGACGTATATGAGACACATTTTAATACCATTATTAGACGTTTCTGAAAATGTGAACACAATCAACATGTGGATCGGGACAAAGGATGTATGTTAGCACCAGGTATAAACAGGGCCAAATCAAGCTGTATTTATACAGGACAGTTCAGATGTGGAATGCAACACAATGTACTTCACAGGAAAACAATTATGAAAATATAAATGTGAAATATTTACGACACAACAAACATAAGAGGATAATGAACAGGAATAACTCACGTTTTAACATCTCTTTAAAAATGTCCACAGTTTCAGCCCCGCTCAGGTTCTCTTGGGTTTTAACATCTCTTTAAAAATGTCCACAGTTTCAGCCCCGCTCAGGTTCTCTTGGGTTTTAACATCTCTTTAAAAATGTCCACAGTTTCAGCCCCGCTCAGGTTCTCTTGGGTTTTAACATCTCTTTAAAAATGTCCACAGTTTCAGCCCCGCTCAGGTTCTCTTGGGTTTTAACATCTCTTTAAAAATGTCCACAGTTTCAGCCCCGCTCAGGTTCTCTTGGGTTTTAACATCTCTTTAAAAATGTCCACAGTTTCAGCCCCGCTCAGGTTCTCTTGGGTTTTAACATCTCTTTAAAAATGTCCACAGTTTCAGCCCCGCTCAGGTTCTCTGGCAGGCTATTCCAGAGTCTGGGGACATAATAACTAATGGCTGCCTCACCATGCCTCTTGGTCCTAGGCTTTGGGATCGTTAAAAGGCCAGCGCCAGAGGACTTTAGAGACCTACTGGGAACTTAAAAGAATGTCTGATATGGGGTGGCAGGTAGCCTAGTGGTTAGAGTGTTGGGCCCGTAACTGAAAGGTTGCTGGATTGAATCCCCGAGCTGACAAGGTAAACATCTGTCGTTCTGCCCCTGAACAAGGCAGTTAACCCACTGTTCCTAGGCAGTCATTGTAAATAAGAATTTGTTCTTAACTGACTTGCCTAGTAAAATAAAGGTTAAATAAAATTAAAATAAAAATGTATCGGGTGCACAATCGTGGATTGATTTAAAAAACAATTGAAGAATCTTAAAATTACAAAAACTCACAGGCAGCCTGTGCAGAGACTTTAAAACCGCTGTAATGTGTTCTCACCGTCTGGTCTTGGTCAGTACCCATGCTGCAGCATTCTGTATGTTTTGCTGTTGACCAATGGCTTTCTTAGGTAGACCAGACAGGAGAACATTACAGTAGTCAAGCCTGCTTGTAATAATAGTATGGATGAGTCTCTCTGTATCAGCCTAAGAGAGAAACGACCGCAGCTTGGCAATGTTCCTCAGGTGGTAAAAAACTATTTTGGTCACATTCCTAATGTGTGATTCTAAATTTAGTTCAGAATCTAAAATAACACCTAGGTTTTTTACCTGATGGTTTATCTTTATTATCCATGAATTTAAATGTGCGTCCAGATTCTCTCTCTGTGCTTTGGCTCCTCGGTCTAGTCTTGATTTAGCTGGAGGAAGTTGTTAGCCTTCCAAATATTTAAATCACTAATATGGTCTAATAATTTATCCGTGGAGGTAAAATGCTCTGGTGACACAGAAATGTAAAGTTGTGTATCGTCTGCGTAGCAGTAAAAATCAATGCTGTGCTTTCTGATAACGCTAGTATATAAACTGAACAGTATCGGACCCAAAACCTTGTGGAACACGGTATTTTCTCTGAGTTATGCTCACCAAGAGTGACAAACTCTCGACTGGTTAAATAGGTCCTTGTCCAATTTAGAATGGAGATTCCAACCCACCTCTCCAGTCTGTCCAGAAGGACATCGTGGTCAACAATGTCGAGTGCAGCACTTAAATCCAAGAGAACAGAGAGCTGTTTGGCATCTGTGTTGGTGCTAAGATTATTTACCACTTTAAGTAAGGCTGTCTCTGTGCAGTGGTGGGCCCGAAAACCAGATTGGATTTTTTTTTTAATACAGTTGGCACTTAAAAAAGGTGTTTGCTGTTTGAAAACCAATTTCTCCAGAATTTTGCTTAAGAATGGACTGATGGAAATTTCTAAAAGCTGAAGAATCTAGATGACGTTTCTTCAGAAGGGGTTTCACAGGTTAGCAGGGGAAGGATTTATCAGGCCGTCATTGGTCGAGAAGAGCACTCTCTAATTATTCAGATTATTAGCTATCACGCTAGAAAAATTAGCCGTCTGGCTTTTCTAATTTCCTTGTTATAAATGCCAAGTTGCTCTCTCAGAATATCTTAGTGGACCTGCAACTTGGACTTTCTCCACTTCCACTCTGCCTGATTGATTTGTTTCCTCACTCTCTGTTTGGATGGGGCCTTGTTTCCTCACTCTCTGTTTGGATGGGGCCTTGTTCAACTTTACTGGAGCTTTGGCACCAATGGTTGTCCTTCATTTACTATTAATGTTATCAACTACATCATCACTAGAGGAAGGCAGAATAGGAGTATTGTTCATCTGTAGCAACTTCAGAGGTAAGATAGTGTTTCTTAATAATGTGTTCAGTATTACCCTGTACTATGGGCAACAAGGTAGTACAACATACACAGTGGTGATCAGATAAAGAAACATCAACAAGAGGACATGTCAACAGAAAGTCACATGGTAATAACCAGGTCCAGAGTATGGCCGTGGTTATGGCTGGTAATAACCAGGTCCAGAGTATGGCCGTGGTTATGGCTGGGCCTAGTAACATGGGATTAAGATGTGGATAGTGAGTACTACAAAAAGGGATTCCTGTAGAGAGCCCAACAGCAGTGAATCATGGGTAATGTAGTGTGAAGAGGGTGAATAAACTACAAAGGCAGCAGCTTGTTGAAAGCCCAGTGAATTAGTATTGTGTTGGTTTAAATTGAACCTTGTTGTACTGTAGGGTTAGTTAGCTTGCCTGGGGGAACTGTGAACTGAGCATGTCAGGTATGTTTCTCTATGTCAACATGACCTTGGAGCCTCAACAGCCTTGTGTGTGTGTGTGTGTGTGTGTGTGTGTGTGTGTGTGTGTGTGTGTGTGTGTGTGTGTGTGTGTGTGTGTGTGTCTGTGTGTGTGTCAGTGTGTGTTACGTCACTCTTCTGTCATCTGTGTCTGCTTGGCAAATTAGTTTCCCACACTCGTACAGCAGAGTTCAGCCTGTATTGTCTGTGCTCAGAGGCCACACATTTATCCTCTCTGTCTCTCTCTCTCTCTCTCTGTCTCTCTCTCTGTCTCTCGCTCTTCTCACTATCTCTCTCTCTTCACCCTCCCTCTCTTCATCTCTCTTCTCCCTTTCTCTCTTCTTCCTTCTTCCTCTTCTCTCTCTCTCTCCTTGTATCTCTTCATCTCTCTTCTCCTCTCTCTATTAGAAGAGCGTGAAAGACTGATACATTCTGAGCGGAGGAAAGGAGAAAGGTGAAGACATACAGTTCACTCACAAGGAGCCTTGAGACTAATCTATAAAAAGAGAAAGAGACGGACCGACGGACGGACAGAACCTAGGCCACACTGAGATCTCACTTTGTACTAATTGGTAATTATTTTAATCTTTTAGTAAAGTTCTACAGGAATTCCAATTTTACAACCGTTGGTTTCCTTCAGGTCAAGTGGGATTTTCCTCCACTGTTTTTAATGTACAGAGTCTTCAGAAAGTATTCAGAACCCTTGACTTTTTACACATTTTGTTACGTTACAGCCTTATTCTCCCTCATCAGTCTACACACAATACAATACCCCATAATGACTCAATACCCCATAATGATACAATACCCCATAATGACCCAATACCCCATAATGACTCAATACCCCATAATGACCCAATACCCCATAATGACACAATACCCCATAATGACATCAATACCCCATAATGACCCAACACCCCATAATGACTCAACACCCCATAATGACTCAACACCCCATAATGACTCAACACCCCATAATGACTCAACACCCCATAATGACACAATACCCCATAATGACACAATACCCCATAATGACACAATACCCCATAATGACTCAATACCCCATAATGACTCAATACCTCATAATGACTCAATACCCCATAATGGCATCAATACCCCATAATGGCATCAATACCCCATAATGGCATCAATACCCCATAATGACATCAATACCCCATAATGACAAAGCAAAAACAGGTCAACATTTATTTTGCTAATTTATAATATTACAAAAACTGAAATATCACATTTACATAAGTATTCAGACCCTTAAACACATTTGGCAGTGAGCATCAAATCTTCTTGGGTATGACGCTACAAGCTTGGCACACGTGTATTTGGGGTGTTTCTCCCAGCTCTGTCAGGTTGGATGGGGAGCGTCGCTCCACAGCTATTTTCAGGTCTCTCCAGATATGTTAGATCGTGTTCAAGTCTGGGCTCTGGCTGAGACACTCAAGGACATTCAGAGACTTGTCCCGAAGCCACTCCTGCATTGCCTTGGCTGTGTGCTTAGGGTCGTGTCCTGTTGGAAGGTAAACCTTCTCCCCAGTCTGAGGTCCTGAGCGCTCTGGAGCAGGGATCAAGGATCTCTCTGGACTCTCTTTGCCTCGATCCTGACTAGTCTCCCAGTCCTTGATGCTGAAAAACATCCCCACAGCATGATGCTGCCACCACCATGCTTCACCGTAGGGATGGTGCCAGGTTTCCTCCAGACGTGACGATTGGCATTCAGGCCAAAGAGTTCAGTCTTGGTTTCATCAGACCAGAGAATCTTGTTTCTCATGGTCTGAGAGTCCTTTAGGTGCCTTTTGGCAAACTCCAAGCGTGCTGTCATGTGCCTTTTACTGAGGAGGGGCTTCCGTCTGGCCACTCTACCATAAAGACCTGATTGTTGGAGTGCTGCAGAGATGGTTGTCCTTCTGGAAGGTTCTTCCATCTCCATAGAGTAACTCTAGAGTTCTGTCAGAGTGACTATCGGATTCTTGGGCACCACCCTGACCAAGGCCCTTCTCTCCCGATTGCTCAGTTTGGCCGGGTGGCCAGGTCTTGGTGGTTCCGAACATCTTCCATTGAAGAATGATGGAGACCACTGTGTTCTTGGACCTTCAATGCTGCAGACATTTGTTGGTACCCTTCCCAGTTCTGTGCCTCGACACAATCCTGTCTCGAGGCTCTACGGACAATTCTTTTGACCTCATGGCTTGGTTTTTGTTCTGACATGCACTGTCAACTGTGGGACCTTTATATAGACAGGTGTGTGCCTTTCCAAATCAGTTCCAATCAATTGAATTTACCACAGGTGGACTTCAATCAAGTTGTAGAAACATCTCAAGGATGATCAATGGAAACAGGATGCACCTAAACTCAATTTCCAGTCTCATAGCAAAGGGTCTGAATATTTATGTAATTTGCTAAATGTTTTCACTTTGTCATTATGGGGTATTGTGTGTAGATTGCTGATCTTTTTTATTTTATTTAATACATTTTAGAATAATGCTGTAATGTAACAAAATGTAGAAAAAGTCAAGAGATCTGAATACTTTCTGAAGGCATTGTATGTAGTAGAAGTTTAGAGAGAAATATGGGGAAGACCTGTGGCTGCTTACACACAAGGATTCAACCAAACACAACTTCCTGAGTCAGCGATCCTATTGTGATTGTACAATATGCATGCATGCACACACACACACACACACACACACACACACACACAGTATAAACACTCAGTCACCTCCTGTACTCCCTGTTCACCCATGACTGTGTGGCCACACATGTCTCCAACTCAATCATCAAGTTTGCTTATGGCACAACAGTGGTAGGCCTTATTGCCGTTTAATGACGAGACGGGGAGGGAGGAAGCGAGAGTGGAGTGGTGCCAGTAAAATAACCTCTCTCTCAATGCCAACAAAATGGAGCTGATTTTGGATGACAGGAGACAGCAGAGAGAGAACACCCCCACCCACATCAACAGGGCTGCAGTGGAGAGTGTGAAAAGCTTCAAGTTCCACGGAGTGTACGTCACTGACGACATGAAATGGTACATTCACACAGACATCACCTCTTCAACCTCAGGAGGCGGAAGAAATTCGGCTTGGCCCGTAAGACCTTCACAAACTTCTACAGATGCACCATTGAGAGCATCTTGTCGGGCTGCATCACCGCCTGGTACAGCAATTGCTGTCCAGGACACCTACAGCACCCGGTGTCACAGGAAGGTCAAGAAGATCATCAAGGACCTCAGCCACCCGAGCCGCAAGCTGAAGAAAACCTGCCGAAGTGTCCTTGTTCAAGGCACTTAAACCCTAATTTGCTCCAGGGGTGCCGTACTACTATGGCTGACCCTGTAGGTCGTCATTGTAAATAAGAATTTGTTCTTAACTGACTTGCCTAGTTAAATAAAGTTTAAATAAAATAAAAACTACTGCTGTACACACCTTTTCTATTAATATGCTGTATATACACACCATTATATTATATATATATATATATATATATAGTACCAGTCAAAAGTTTGGTCACAACTACTCATTCCAGGGTTTTTCTTTATTTTTACTATTTTCTACATTGTTGAATAAAAGTATGAACTATGAAATAACACATATGGAACCATGTAGTAACCAAAAAAATGTTAAACAAATCAAAATATATTTTATATTTGAGATTCTTCAAAGTAGCCATCCTTTGCTTTGATGACAGCGTTGCACACTCATGACATTCTCTCAACCAGCTTCATGAGGTAGTCACCTGGAATGCATTTCAATTAACAGGTGTGCCTTGTTAAAAGTTAATTTGTGGAATTTCTTTCCTTCTTAATGTGTTTGAGCCAATCAGTTGTGTTGTGACAAGGTAGGGGTGGTATACAGAAGAGCCCTATTTGGTAAAAGACTAAGTCCATTTTATGGCAAGAATAGTTTGAATAAGATTATTCTCCACAGAGGAACTTTAGAGCCCGTTCTTTATTTGTTGTATTTGTGCGTATTGTTGTGTATTTCTAGGTATTACTGCACTGTTGTAACTAGAAACACAAGCATTTTGCTGCACTGGCGATAACATCTGCAAATATGTGTATACGACCAGTAAACTTGATATGAACACATAGTCAAGGTCTCTGTCCATTTAAAGGCACAATATGTAGCTGTGTGCACGACTTTGTGTTGGAATGTGCCAGTATTCATTTGAATCCTCCTAGTAGTTGTATTCAATCAATTAATACAATTTATTTATGAAGCCCTTTTTACATCAGCAGAAGTCACAAAGTGCTATACAGAAACCCAGCCTAAAACTCCAAACAGCAAGCAATGCAGAAGCATGGTGGCTAGGAAAAACTCCGGAACCTAGGAGAGAGGAACCAGGCTCTTAAGGGTGGATAGTCCTCTTCTGGCTGTGCCGGGTAGAGATTATAAGAGTACATGGCCATTAAGGCTAGATTGTTATTCAAGATGTTCAAATGTTCATAGATGACCAGCAGGGTCAAATAATAACCACAGTGGTTGTAGAGGGTGCAACAGGTCAGTACCTCAGGAGTAAATGTCAGTTGGCTTTTCATAGCCAAGCATTCAGAGGTCGAGACAGCAGGTGCGGTAGAGAGAGCGAGAAAGTCGAAAACAGCTGGTCCGGGGAAAGGTAGCATGTCCTGGGTACAGGTCAGTGTTCCATAGCCGCAGGCAGAACAGTTAACTGGATCAGCAGCACGACCAGGTGGACTGGGGACAGCCAGGAGTCATCAGGCCAGGTAATCCTGAGGCAGGGTCCTAGGGCTCAGGGGGGGAGACAGAGAGGGGGGAGAGGGGGCAAGAGAGAGCATAAATTCACACAGACGGGAGAATTAGACTTGATATAACAGACTGACCCTAACAGACTGACCCCAGCCCCCCGGCACATAGACTATTGCAGCATAGATACTGGAGGCTGAGACAGGGGAGGTCGGGGGAGATTGATTGATTGTGCTGCTCTATGTATCGTGTATCTGTCTTTTGTGTATTTTCGTTCTGGCATTTTGCACCTGCCCTGTGTTTTTTTCGTAGCTGGTTGACTATCTATCTATCTATCTATCTATCTATCTATCTATCTATCTATCTATCTATCTATCTATCTATCTATCTATCTATCTATCTATCTATCTATCTATCTATCTATCTATCTATCTATCTATCTATCTATCTATCTATCTATCTATCTATCTATCTATCTATCTATCTATCTATCTATCTATCTATCTATCTATCTATCTATCTATCTATCTATCTATCTATCTATCTATCTATCTATCTATCTATCTATCTATCTATCTATCTATCTATCTATCTATCTATCTATCTATCTATCTATCTATCTATCTATCTATCTATCTATCTATCTATCTATCTATCTATCTATCTATCTATCCGTACTATGTATATTATGCGTATGATATGGTTTTATGTGATATGTATTAATTTATATATTTAAAATATCTGTTTGTTTTTGTGTAGATTCATCAGTGTTCCCAGAAGATGAAGGTATAGAGATGGATTCAGTCAGCTGGACTTCCAACACTAAACTCCCCACCACCCAATCAGAGACCCCCATTTCTTCTGGACGCTTTTCTTCCTGGGTGACCTTCGACGATGACAAGGAGGACAAGCCCCACCTCTACCGCCAGGAGCAGCCATCCCACATCCAATTGGATAATCTCAGCCACTTCCAGGATGCCAACAGTAACCTGATTGGTTCTCCTCCCAACGTTTGGAAACAGAATGGGAACCAGCAGAACCAGAACCGCCACCTCCTGGACCTGACGCCAGATGGAAACCCTCCTAGAACCCTTCTGACTGAACCTAGAACTGCTACCCTGCTCCCCGGCAGCACTAAGCCCTACACCAAGAAGAACCCTTTCCTGTGTGAAGAGTTCAATGACATCCAGCCCTCTCCCATCAACCCCTTTAGTTCCTACTTTGACTGTAAACAGGAAGTGACATCACAGACGATCCAGAGTAATGGCTCCGCCCACCTCCGGGAGAGCGCTCCCTGTGCCTTCTCCTTTAGCTCTCCTTTCTTCCCGTCTTTCAGCTCCCACAGCCAAGAGGCCAAACGGGAGTCCATTCTAGTCTTCTCCTCCGAGTTTGAGCCCACCAGAGGAGGAGAGACTGCCAGCCATTTCACTCCTCCCCTAGACAGACTAGACCTGGATCAGCTGAGAAACCTCCAGATCACAGACCCAGACAATCCAGGCAGCCCCACTCTGCCTGATGACTCAGTGAAGGATGCGGAGGAGGTGAAGGAAGATGGGATGGAGGCAGAGAATGAGAGCACCCCCTACCTCCCAGATCACATGACCCCCCAAGATGGCTGGGCCATGCTGCTCCGTATACCAGAGAAGAAGAACATAATGTCGTCACGCCACTGGGGGCCTATCTATGTCCGTCTGTCTGACGACGACGTGCTCCAGATGTTCTACGAGAAAGGTCTGGAAAAACCCTTCAGGACCCTGAAATTGGAAGCTCGCCACGAGGCGACTGAACACCGCCTGCAGAACTACGAAGAAGCCGGCCGTGTCCACACGCTCAGTGTGGACCTCGTCCAATACCGCGAGAGGAGGCGAATCCAGCCAAAGTCGCCAGTCACCCACCAGCCAATCCGCGAGCAGCTGGTGAAGCTGGGCACCACCTGTTACCACGACTTCCTGAGTTTTCGTCACGCACTGGTGGAGGTGCTGAGGCGGTTGCCGGCAGTGACTGGTGGGGCGTTGCCGGGGACGACGGGGTCGCCCATATGGGCGGGACTGACAGAGGAGGAGGTGCAGGTGGAGGTGAGGGACGAGTTCTACGGGACGGTAGCCGCGGGAGACGGGAGGATTCTGAAACATCTTGTAATGACTCGTGTGCATGTGCTGGCCTTCCTTTCTGGGTCGGCAGGCTGCCGCCTCGGACTCAATGATGTGCAGGTAATCGAGAAGGAGAGTGGGTTAAAACAGACGTCCAGTTACAAGAGTGAAAAGGGAGTGTGGTTCATGTTAGGTAGCTTATAGGTGTGTGGAAGATACATTTTTGTGGGACTCAAATTGTAACCATTTTGATAGATCATTGCAGTGGAGGCTGTTGAGGGGAGGACGGCTCATAATATTGTCTGGAATGGAGTCAATGGAATGGTATGACACACATCAAACACGTGGTTTCTATGCGTTTGATGACATTCAATTGACTCCATTCTAGCCATTATTATGAGCCGTCCTCCCCTCAGCAGCCTCCACTGAATCATTGGTGTGAGAGGAGGATTTGGATGGTGAGATGTACACACCAGAATATTGGCCATAGAGTTCTGCAGACACTTATTCAGACATAGGTACAAATATTTAAATGCATGTATACATGAAAGTATTAAACGCCTCTCACGATGTTGTTCTTCCAGGTCAAAGGTAAGGAGGTGGTCTCCAGACACGACATCATCCCAAACACCACCACACGCTGGATCCGCTTGCATGACTGCGAGCTTCACGACGAACACGCAGACGAACTAGAGTTCCTGTCGTCACGCCAAGTTGTCTTCACACCGCCACCCTGCCGCCGCTTCCAGCTGCTCGCCTTCCGCACTGCCTTCGCAGAGAAGACCCTCCCCTTCACGCTGCGCACCGTTGCCTCCGTCCGCGGCGCAGAGGTCACCCTGCAGTCCTGGCTGCTGATGTCACAGGGGTTCTCGTCCAATCGGGACGCGTTGAACCTCATCCCCTGCGAGAATGTGGCGGTAAAATTCTAATAGAATATCCAGTTTTAACTTCCCTTCCCTCAATCGTTTGCTAACATTGATCATCATGCCCACCCCTAGATCCGCTACCCCATCCCTGAGATCTGGGCCAAGAACTTCCGCCGGGACGGGGTGATGGGGGAGAGGTCACTGAAGGCGAGATTCAACAAGGGTGCCAGCTTCGGCACGGCGAGTACTTCCGGGTCAGAGCCAGTGATGAGGGTGACCCTTGGCACGGCCAAGTATGAACAGTCTTTTAAAGCCGTGGTGTGGAGGCTCAGCCGTCTGCCTGACAAAAACTCTGGTAAGAAGTAGGGACGTTGTTGGGGTCATACTCAGTAAGATAACTATTTCTATTCTTACTGTATAAATGCAAAAATACACAGCGATGGATACCCTGCCATTGTCACTGTGAAAAGGGCTAGCTCTATAGTTTTTTTTTTACCAGTCACTCCTGAGGAGAGATGGTTCATTTCGGACACTTTGGGCTGGTTTCCCGGACACAGATTAAGCCTGGCCTAAAAACGAATGTTCAATGGAAATAGCTCTTTAGTTATTTCACTAGGCGTAATCTGTGTCCAGGGAACTTGCCCTAAATGTCTCTACATGTGGAGAGGATCAGGTCCATCCCGTTATTCTCATTCTTCTGAGTTTGAGTTTATTTTTACAGGGACATTAATCAACATTTCAGTAAGAGTAAAACAGCTAAGTCTGATTGGCCTTTAGCCATATCTTTGTTTTTTGTGAAGGTGTGATAGGTGGTTCAGTTGTGTGTTTGATGGCAGTGTGTTCCAGACATGGGAAGCTCTCACAGAGAAAGCAGATTGACTGAAAGTGCTTTTCCTTAAGGGAACTATACAGTGACCTCTCATGGCAGGCCTTGTGGATCTGCTGCCATGGGTTTTGGTTCTCTCTAAGATTTAGAATCTTGAATACAAGACATGCGTCGGTGTATTGCACTAGGTTTTCCCTACGCCATTGGGCTTTCTATCAAGCACTTTGAGAGACTGTTTGTAGACAGACTGAATGGGTTTTAAATAGACTGATGAGCCATTTGAGGTTTCATCACAGTGTTAGTGTAGCTGGTTTATATTTCACCCAGCTCAGTGGGACAGGACATGGGTATATCTCTCTTTCACACAGCTCAGAGGGACAGGACATGGGTATATCTCTCTTTCACACAGCTCAGAGGGACAGGACATGGGGATGTCTTTCTTTCACCCAGCTCAGAGGGACAGGACATGGGGATGTCTTTCTTTCACCCAGCAGTGAGTGATGCTGAACATTGATGTGTTTCTGCTGTCATTACATTGTACAGACTGTCAATAGTCCTTACCCCAGGCACTGTCAATATCATAGTGTGCGTATGTGTTGTAGAGTTGTGTGTGTGCATGCAGGCATGTATCCATGAATGATTGCGTGCATCTGCGTGTGTGTATGCGCCCGTGTGTGTGTGTGTGTGTGTGTGTGTGTGTGTGTGTGTGTGTGTGTGTGTGTGTGTGTGTGTGTGTGTGTGTGTGTGTGTGTGTGTCTGTGTGTGTGTCTGTGTGTCTGTGTGTCTGTGTGTCTGTGTCTGTGTCTGTGTCTGTGTCTGTGTCTGTGTCTGTGTGTCTGTGTTCTCCCTGGTCCCAGTCCAGTGTTGGTATGTCTCTGTCAGAATGTGGTCCCCTTCAGGGCTTTCAATAGGCTGTCAGCATGCCTGCCTGTCCTGAGTACTGATTGGCCAGACAAAGCCCTGGCTGTCACCATGCATTACCTCACAAACCCACAGGCCACAGGCTTCTTTTGTAAATACATGCTCTCCCCCCCCCATTGTGGACCCCTCTCTTCCCTCATTATCTCCCCCCTTTCTTGTTTCCCTCTCTCTCACTTTTCTTCCCCTTTCCCCTCTCTTTAGCACTCGTCCTTGCTTCAGCTCCTCTCCCTCTCCCTCCTCCTCCTCCTCCTCCTCATCTCCCCCTCCTCTAACTGGGCCAAGCCTGCCCTCCATTGTCTGTCTCTCTTCTCTTTTGTCTTTCTGTCTGCCTTGCTTTTTCTTTCTCTCTCTTCTTTGTTCCTTCCCTGCACTACAGATGAGAGACGTATGCTGGTTAACATTTCACTGCTTCAGTCCTCTTCTCCAAAGACAGTGTGTACAACAGAGGATATTCTCTCTGACCTTACAATGTCACTTCATGGCACTTCCTGTTCGGACCCCTTTGGGTGGCCCGTCCCGACCGTGCTCAGTGTTATGTTGTCCTTGGCATAAATCTCACCCCCTCTGTGGCACGGTCCAGAGACAGAGTAATCGCTGATGATGATGATGATGAGTGTTTGTGTAAGTGGTGTGTGTGTCTCCCCCTGGCAGCGTTAGGTCACCCCCACACTTTCTTCTGTCGTCTGGAGCTGGGTTCAGACCGAGAGGTGCCAGCCTCGCTGCAGAGCCACCTAGAGGTAGAGTTTGACATGCCTGCTGCCTCCGCCTCCAAAGCCACCGTCCGCTCCCTCTCTGTAGAGGACAGGGCAGACGTCAAGAAGTGGATCAACTACAAATCACACTACTCCTACCAGGTAATAGACCAGGGTGTGTGTGTGTGGAGTTCTAGCCTTTTGTGAATGGGCTGACCTGGTAAAATGACATACACACACGTTGGGTGTTCTAACCTTCTGGCTCAGCTGGAGCTGTTTTCAGTGTGTGTTTGCCGTCCAAACATGTAATTAGGCAAGATGAGTAACCCCCTCTGGCTCTCCCTAACAGTAGCTAACACAGTAGTCGGCACAGTTGCTGCAGATCAACACTAACAACAATTAACGCAGGGTCCGTATATAATGCTGATCTAGGATCTGTTCATATAGCCTGATTCATAATGATCTACAAGGCAAAACGGATTGTAGTTCAGCACTCATACTCTGAGACACTTTATGGATACGGGCCCAGGCCACACGTAGAGTGCAGTCAGAAAGCCCTGTTATCATACAGTACAACAGTAGGATAACCACGTTATTATACAGTGCGCTATGCTATAGTACTAATTATAGCAGTGGTTCCATTCTCCTAAAAGTATTTTAGGTGAGTCACAAGAACCATTCAAATGAAAGAGTTTTAAATAAGGTCAATATCCTTCACATTGGTTAATATAAAGTGTATAATATAATCCCCTTGTGTACGGTTAGTAGAACGCAGGTTAATCCCCTTGTGTACGGTTAGTAGAACGCAGGTTAATCCCCTTGTGTACGGTTAGTAGAACGCAGGTTAATCCCCTTGTGTACGGTTAGTAGAATGCTTTAGGAGCACAGTAGGTGTTGGACAGATGACAGCTGGCAAGGATCAGCTAGTTGTCCTGTAACTAGACCTGGCCAGAGCCGATCTGTCTCAGGTCAAGCCAAGGCATCAGCCAGGGTATACACCTCACCACAGCCACCTGCTTCACGTGCTAGGCAGCGCTGCGACACTAACCTCTGCTCAGACATTCCTCGACCTCCGACTTCTCTCTTCTCTAAACAGAGACATGGATCACACACAACCAAGGCAATCCATCCATCTATCTACTTTAACTTACTGGTCTTTCTATCCTACTGTATCTATTCTATCTATGTATCTGGTCTAGCTCATCGCTGGTCTAGCTCATCGCTGGTCTAGCTCATCGCTGGTCTAGCTCATCGCTGGTCTAGCTCATCGCTGGTCTAGCTCATCGCTGGTCTAGCTCATCGCTGGTCTAGCTCATCGCTGGTCTAGCTCATCGCTGGTCTAGCTCATCGCTGGTCTAGCTCATCGCTGGTCTAGCTCACTGTATGGGGTATGATCGCCACCTTGTGGCCAAAGACAATCATACCTTCATTTAAGGAGACCGTATCTCTCACTGATGTTCTTATACAATACAACTTTATGTCCATTAGTTACAGGGAACAATGGAAATGCGTCTTCTGCTCTGTTCTCAACCCCCCAGACAGCACACATCCCACATACAGTTGAGACGAGCACAGGGTAAAGCTGCAGTTGTTGGTTTGAGACTCCACAATAGATCTATAGACTTTAGAGATCACCTTCTCCATAGGTATCCTTGTGCTTGACGATGTTGTCCCTCCTGTCCCCCAGGTGCCTATAGAACAGAAAACAGGTGGCCTCTCAGAGAGCAGCAGCCCTACACTGGACCAGGACCAGGCTGGAGAATGTGCACAGCAGTGAACACACAGACAGACGGACGGACGGATGTAGGAAGGGCAGGAGGATATTGATGACTGCTTGGACAAAAGTCACTTTTTGCACTTTGAAGAACTGTACCTGATAACGAGTTGGCCGATGTTTGTGCACAGACTGGATACAGACTGGATACAGACTGGATACAGACTGGATCTGCACTGGTCATAACTGATCGTAGACTGGACATCAACTTGACATAGACTGGGTCTAGACTGGAAGTACAATGGTCGTAGACTGGACATAGACTAGATCTAGACTAGACAGACTGGTTATAGACGGGTCATATAGACTGGATAAAGACTGGATGTAGACTAGATATACTATCACCAGACAGTTTACCCCGTTCATGAAAATGGATCGCTCCAACTGATAGTGAGTCACGTGACCTGGCTATATGAAGCAGGCAGACGGACATCGAGTTTGTTTGATTGAATGTTAAAGGTCATAACAAGTGACCTAAACAACCGGATCCAGTTTTAGAAAGGACCGCCCTTGTGGGCTTTTCACACAATAGTGTCTAGGGTGGTGCAAGCTAACAGGCAGGTCACAAACAGACAAATAACGGTGGTGTGCAGAGCGGCATCTCAGAACTCACAACTCATCGGTCCTTGTCATGGAAGGGCTGTTGCAGCAGACGACCACACCGGGTTCCACTCCTATCAGCTAAAAACAAGAAGCAGGCAAAGGGGGCTCCGACCCGGTACTAGATGGGAGTCCCTAATAAACTGGTCGGTGAGTGTAGACTGGACTTTGGTCATAGACTGGAATGACTAGATGTAGACTAGTTGTAGACTGGGGAAACTCAGCAGACTGGGGTCTAGTTAGGGTTCCTGCTGTCTTCATTTGTTTTCTTAAAGACCAGTCTTACTGATAGAGCTATTAGTTTTACATGATTCATTTATTGTGAGTGGATCGCATTGACCTTGTGGTCTTACCCCATTGGGATACAGGGTACAGCCAGGGCAACGTTACAGATTGTTCAGATAGAAATGTATTGTGTAGAATAGATGATTCTGTGAGAGTCAAAGATTGCAGTATGATGGGGATTAGTTTGACATTGTAAAGCCCGGTATTTCAGTAAACAAGGGCTTTAAGATAAGTTAAATAAGTAGCCTTATTTCAGAAGTACAGTCATTACATTCTTAGCTGTATAGTGGATTTCATGCACTCTGAGGCTAATCAAAGCACTAGCTAACGTGCTTCTACAGTACGTGTTTGCTTCAGTGTTCATTGACCTTCCGTACAATTCTCAATCAATAGATTTAAGAGGCTTACATTAGTTTACGTAGTAGAGACAAAATGGTTCTTCAATATATCCTTTCATGCAGAGTAGACCTTGAAACTTACTAGTTCTAAAGTATGTATTTTCAACCGTTTTATTTTCAGTGTCAGTGTTGGTTCACTGTTCGGTATTCTACTGAATGCTATTGTGTTTAGTCAAGTAAGCATAAGTGCTTTCTGCCTTTCTCTTTCTCAAAGTTTAATGTTCTTCCGTAAGGTCTTAACTTGATTTACTTCGGTCCTATCACTTCACATGGTAGTCTTAACCAGTCTAAACATGACTTAACAACAGTCAACACTGCTGTTGGTGATGATGATGCAGATTATAACAGATTATAACAACATACAGTAGTTTGGCTGTTTGTACTTGGTAATATAATGGACACTGCTGCATTTTTTTGTATCAATTCACCTTTTTCTTTGTAAAGTTAAAAAAAAAAAAAAAATTATTATGAGCTTTACAATGTGCATCCTTACTACTAACATTGACTCAATGGGAACAAGAGACTGTATGTTCTGCACTGGACATCATCTACAGGTCTAAACACTGATTTAAACTCTAACTGCTCCATTCTTTAGTTGGTCACAACTGTTGTCTTTCTTGGTACATTGTGTGCAAAAAAAAGAAATCTTTGTGAAAATTGCTCCACTTGAAGCATCTCGAAACATCCCTTAGCAGAGGTAATGTTCTTCTCAACATCGCAAGAAATCAAACTCAACAAATGTACTGATAAGGAGGATCGTTGTTATTTAAGTTTGCAGAATGTGTTACTGTCCAATGAAACATGAAATAATTAAATGTAATTATAGAGTGAATCATTTATCTACTGGGGTTTTTTTGTCTAGATGATTAGCAGATTCTCACATTTTGAGTGGAATGTTAGAAAATAGTTCTTAATTAATTCAGATCCAGATCTGGATGGGAAACTAGTCCAGAAAATCATATACAATAGAACATTTGAATCATTTAAAAAAGATTTTCAAGCATGAGATGTCTAGACCTCTTTTGAGACCTCAATTGATTTTAGAAGAAAAGCCTGTTGTATAAAAGCCCAGTACATTTCAATGGTTTTAACTCATTAGAAAATAAAATAACAACTGATGTCTGACAATTGTATGTAATTTTTATTCTTTATGACAAAACATCATAAGACTGTGCTCTGCTTCTGTGTACCCTAAAGAGATGCATTCTGGGTCATGGGATCGGTCTGTATTGGTAACATGGTTTTGTGTTCCATACATGGCAACTGTTTATATCATTAGCTGCAACCTGTAAATAATCCACTCTGCAACACTAGACTGATAAGGTCTGTTCCTTTGATGGAGTCCTCAAGAATGCTCAAGAGGTATACTTGCTGAAAATGACACTTCAAATTGGAAAAAGGAATTAAATATATTTTTCTCTTGAGTATTGCTTTTTTCTGCTTTTTGAGCTACATACAGAAGGCCGTGCAAAACAAAATCTCACTAACACGCAACCTCTGCTTACGTTCCATTCTAGTCCAGTTCCAGTCAACTCAGAAATTCAATATACAACATGAATTAAAAAAATATACAAGATATAAATTAGAGGCATTTCCATAGTCCATGTCCAATCTGATTAAATTAGAGGCATTTCCATTGTCCAGTCTGATTCCTCAATTCAACATTACCAAACTTTTTGGTCATCATAAAAATGTTTTATTTATAAAAAATGTTTTATTCTCACACCGGATAGATGCAGTGAAATATGTTGTTTTACAGGGTTAGCCATAGTACGAGGTTCTGGAACCACTGCCATAGTACAAGGTTCTCGAACCACTGCCCCATTCAACTGGAGAATCAACACCTTTGATCCCTTCCGTTTCAGTGCTATCAGGAGGGTTATGACTTCTCCAGTCGCTTCAACACCATTCAGCCCCTGCTACTGGGTGAGAAAATGAGGTGGATGAAAGTGGAAGCATCCTTAGTCTCCTGGGTTACGGACTACCTGACCGGTGTCAGAACGGGCAGTGTGCAACACACGAGCCCGCCAGGGAACTGTCCTGTCCCCCTTCCTGTTAACCTCTACACCTCGGACTTCAGATATAACTCTGAAACATGCCACCTACAGAAGTTCTCGAATGACTCCACAATTGTAGGGTGCATCAGGGGTGGGCAGGAGGAGGAGTACAGGAGCACAATCAGTGACTTTGTGTTGTGGTGTGAGCAGAACCACCTTCAGCTCAACATCAGCAAAACAAAGGAGATGGTGGTGGACTTCAGGAGAACCAAGGCCCAACTGACTGCAGTCCCTATACAGGGGATGGATGTGGAAATGGTTGGTTCATACAAGTTCCTGGGAGTCCATATGGACAACAGACTGGAATGGGTTGGTAACACCGGGGCCCTGTACAAAAGAGCCGACTCTACTTTCTGAGGAGGCTCAGGTCCTTCAACGTGTGCTGTAAACTACTGCATACCTTCTACCAGTCTGTGGTGGCCAGTGCCATCTTTTTTGCAGTGGTGTGCTGGGGCGCCAACATAAAGCCGGTGATGCTTCTCGAGTAAATAAGCTGATCAGGAAGGCTAGCTCTGTTCTGGGGATTAGGCTTGACACTAGAGGAGGTGGCGGAGAGAAGGATCCTGGCCAAACTGCTGGCCATCATGGACAACGTCACCCACCCTCTGCATGTCATGGTTATGATGCAGAGGAGCACCTTCAGTCACAGACTGATCCCACCACGGTGTGCCAGAGAGCGCTACAGGAGGTCCTTCCTGCCAGCGGCTATTAGACTGTTTAATGCCTCACCTGGGTGCCGTGCCGTCAGCAACATAGACCTGGAACTGTTGAGGTGTTAGGACCTAGTTTAACAATTATGCATCCATCCATCCGTGAGTAACTTTCTGGTCTGTAATCACTCCAGGACTTTTTCATTCAGCACTCATTCATTCAGGTCTGTATATACATATTCATATACAGTTGTTATACATGCAATATTGTAAGTCATTCTTGGACTGAACTTACTTAGTCATTCACTCAGGACTGTATATCAGTATCCTGTCAGTTATATATGTTTTCATTGCTTTTAGTATATCAAATGTGCAATACGTGTATTTATCTGTAATTAAACCCTGTATTAAGGACTGTATTTTAAGGGAATTACTATTATTACCCTAAATTATATCATACGGACATTTAGCTATTTAAGTATCTCTTCCTGTCATTTACCTGTACAGTTTGTGTAACCATGCAAATATTCACTTACCTGTTCATTTAACCAGACTGTATATTAAACTATTATTACCCTAATTTAAATCATACACACATTTAGCTATTTAAGTATCTCTACCTGTATAGTTAACCATGTCAATATTTTTTATTTATATCAACTTGCAATAATTGTATCATTTCTTTTCACCTAAAACTCTATAGCAATGTATAGTGTACATATTCAGTCATTCACTCATACAATGCAATGCCTTTTCATAGCTTTTTGCACTCCAGACTTTCTTAGTTTTTTCATACTGCCGCACTATGTATCATGCATCTGTGTTTTGTGTATTTTCGTTTTGGCATTTTGCACCTGCCCTGTGTTTTTCGTAGCTGCTTGACAAAGAGATTTTCCCTCGGGGATCAATAAAGTACCTATCTGATGACCTGGTCCTTGGTGTCTCTACGGTCTCTGCCTCTGAGGAGCTCCAGGATTTGGGTTCCAGGACGGGGGACCCCCATGGCTCCTCTTGCCCCCAGCCGGGCTGCTATGCTCCTCGGTAGAGCTGGGCCTTTTCATGGAAGGCCTGCGTCAGGATACCGTACAGGAACGGGTTGGCACACAAGTTCAACGGGTAAAACAGCACAAGCTGCACCTGGAAGTGATGGACCGATAAAAAGATGAGTGGCTGTCAAAATGATGATGAGCAGATGAAGAAAGATTTAATAAAGATTTTGAAGATGAGTTGATGAATGTGAAGGTGAAACATAAGAGGATGAAGGAATTTAATTAAAGTCATTCCATTCCATTTGATCAACCAATTGGATGAAATTGGATAAGAATGAACAAAGGAGGAATGATGTGGAGAAACATGCAGTTGGTGACGGTTACGAGTGGGCGATGCATCGCAATGGACAGGCCATAGAAGGAGATGGGCACCAGACACAAGAAGTTGGTGAAGATGAGCACGGCCATACGTTTGGTCACGCTGGCGTCCCCTCTGTTCCGATGTGCAGTAGATGTGCACGTGGCACACGCACACCACCACAAACGCCAACGCGTTCAGCGCAAGCAGGGCTACCACATAGACCATGGCGGCGGTCTGTGTCCTTGGGCAGACAGATGCTAACCCTCTTGTAGCTGCTAATGCCAACTAGCGATAGCATAGCATTAGCACCGCTACGCTGTCAGCGTGTAGACTGACAGCTCGCTGGCGAACCCCTTGAGAGCCCTGGCCAGTTGGCCAGTCGATGGCATAGCAGTGGTACTGGGAGGCAGGATGAACAGGACCAGGAGGTTATCAAGGATGGCTAGCAGGCTGACCAGCCACACCGACTCCTGCAGAAACCCCAGGCTCATCATGTCTTCAACGGGGTTGAAAGCGTCGGGCAGAGGGTTGCAGGGGACCCCTGGTCCCCACATCGTCATCACACAGTGTATAGTCGAAGCCTTCGTCTGGGCCCTCCGTAGGGCAAACTGTAAGGAACATCACAAAAGCACTCGCCTGATGGGGGACAGCTGTGCTTACCGTAGTAGTACTATTAGTCATAGAGGCAGGGACTGCCACTGCTGGCATGGCGGTACTGGGGCACTTGCGCCTCTCGTAGGCCTCAGTGGGGTCCCAGGGATACGCATTGAATAACACATTCATAAATGGCAAAAAAGACAGTAAAAAAAGAATTAATAAAAAAGTGTCTAGGACAGGGCTGTCCAACCCTGTTCCTGGAGAGCTACACTCCTGTAGGTTTCACTCTCCAGCAACAGGGTTGGACAGCCCTGGTCTAAGAGATATAAGAAAGCTCAGGAAATACACTACATGACCAAAAGTATATGGACGCCTCAAATCATGGGCATTAATATGGAGTTGGTCCCACCTTTGCTTCTAAAACATCCTTTCTTGTGGGAAGGCTTTCCGCTAGATGTTGGAGCATTACTGCAGGGACTTGCTTTCATTCAGCCATGAGCATTTTTGAGGTTGGGCATAAATGTTGGGCGATTAGGCCTGACTCTCAGTCGGCGTTCCAATTCATCCCAAAGGTGTTTGATGTGGTTGAGGTCAGGACTCTGTGCAGGCCAGTCAAGTTCTTCCACACAGGAACTACCGTGCTAAGGTTTATTTAACACTGGTCTGACCAATTGGAATCGATGCTTCAAGATTGTTTTGAACACGAGGACTGGGATATGTTCCAGGTTTCCTCTGAGAATAACATTGACGTTTACACGGTGACTGAGTTCAGGAAGTGTATAGGGGATGTTGTTCCTACTGTGACTATTTAAACCTACCCAAACCAGAAACCATGGATAGATGGCAGAATTTGCGCCAAACTGAAAGTGTGAACCACTACATTTAACCACGGCAAGGTGACTGGGAATATGGTTGAATACAAACAGTGTTCTTCCCCCCGTAAGGCAATCAAACAGACAAACATCAGTACAGAGACAAAGTGTCGCAATTCAACGGCTCAGACACCAGACTTATGTGGCAGGGTCTACAGACAATCACAGACTACAAAGGGAAAACCAGCCACGGACACTGACGCTTTGCTCCCAGACAAGCTAAACACCTTCTTTGCCCGCTTTGAGGATAACACCGTGCCACTGACGCGGCCGCTCCCTAGACCCACTTCAATTTGCTTACCGCCCCAATAGATCCACAGACGATGCAATCGCCATCGCACTGCACACTGCCCTATCCCATCTGGACAAGAGGAATACCTATGTAAGAATGCTGTTCATTGACTATAGATCAGCATTCAACACCATAGTACCCTCCAAGCTCATCATTAAGCTCGAGGCCCTGGGTCTGAACCCCGCCCTGGACTTCCTGACGGGCCGCCCCCAGGTGGTGAAGGTACGAAACAACAACACCTCCTCGCTGACCGTCAATACTGGGGCCCCACAAGGTTGTGTGCTCAGCCCACTCCTGTACTCCATGTTCATCAAGTTTGCAGACGACACAACAGTAGTAGGCTTGATTACCAACAACGATGAGCCTACAGGGATGAGGTAAGGGCTCTGGGAGTGTGGTGCCAGGAAAATAACCTCTCACTCAACGTCAACAAAACTAAGGAGAAAACTTCAGGAAACAGCAGAGGGAGCCCCCCCCCCCCCCGATCCACATCAATGGGACCACAGTGGAGAAGGTGGAAAGCGTCAAGTTCCTCAGCGTACACAATTGAGAGCATCCTGTCGGGCTGTATCACCACATGGTACGGCAACTACCTAACACATTACTGGGGGCAAACTTACCGCCCTCCTGGACACCTACAGCACCTGATGTCACAGGAAGGCCAAAAAGATCAAGGACATCAACCACCGGAGCCACTGCCTGTTCACCCCACTACCATCCAGAAGGAGAGGTCAGTACAGGTGCATCAAAGCTGGGACCGAGAGACTGAACAACATCTTCTATCTCAAGGCCATCAGACTGTTAAACAGCCATCACTAGACGGCTCCCACCCGGTTACTAAACCCTGCACCTTAGAGGCTGCTGCCTTTTATACATAGACATGGAATCACTGGTCACTTTAATAATGGAACACTAGTCACTTTAATAATGTTTACATACTGCTTTACTCATCTCATACAGTGGGGAGAACAAGTATTTGATACACTGCCGATTTTGCAGGTTTTCCTACTTACAAAGCATGTAGAAGTCTGTAATTTTTATCATAGGTACTCTTCAACTGTGAGTGACGGAATCTAAAACAAAAATCCAGAAAATCACATTGTATGATTTTTAAGTAATTAATTTGCATTTTATTGCATGACATAAGTATTTGATACATCAGAAAAGCAGAACTTAATATTTGGTACAGAAACCTTTGTTTGCAATTACGGAGATCATACGTTTCCTGTAGTTCTTGTCGAGGTTTGCACACACTGCAGCAGGGATTTTGGCCCACTCCTCCATACAGATCCTTCAGGTTTCGGGGCTGTCGCTGGGCAATACGGACTTTCAGCTCCCTCCAAAGATTTTCTATTGGGTTCAGGTCTGGAGACTGGCTAGGCCACTCCAGGACCTTGAGATGCTTCTTACGGAGCCACTCCTTAGTTGCCCTGGCTGTGTGTTTTGGGTCGTTGTCATGCTGGAAGACCCAGCCACGACCCATCTTCAATGCTCTTACTGAGGGAAGGAGGTTGTTGGCCAAGATCTTGCGATACATGGCCCCATCCATCCTCCCCTCAATACGGTGCAGTCGTCCTGTCCCCTTTGCAGAAAAGCATCCCCAAAGAATGATGTTTCCACCTCAATGCTTCACGTTTGGGATGGTGTTCTTGGGGTTGTACTCATCCTTCTTCTTCCTCCAAACACGGTGAGTGGAGTTTAGACCAAAAAGCTCTATTTTTGTCTCATCAGACCACATGACCTTCTCCCATTCCTCCTCTGGATCATCCAGATAGTCATTGGCAAACTTCAGACGGGCCTGGACATGCGCTGGCTTGAGCAGGGGACCTTGCGTGCACTGCAGGATTTTAATCCATGACGGCGTAGTGTGTTACTAATGGTTTTCTTTGAGACTGTGGTCCCAGCTCTCTTCAGGTTATTGACCAGGTTCTGCCGTGTAGTTCTGGGCTGATCCCTCACCTTCCTCATGATCATTGATGCCCCACGAGGTGAGATCTTGCATGGTGCCCCAGACCCAGGGAGATTGACCATCATCTTGAACTTCTTCCATTTTCTAATAATTGCGCCAACAGTTGTTGCCTTCTCACCAAGCTGCTTGCCTATTGTCCTGTAGCCCATCCCAGCCTTGTGCAGGTCTACAATTTTATCCCTGATGTCCTTACACAGCTCTCTGGTCTTGGCCATTGTGGAGAGGTTGGAGTCTGTTTGATTGAGTGTGTGGACAGGTGTCTTTTATACAGGTAACGAGTTCAAACAGGTGCAGTTAATACAGGTAATGAGTGGAGAACAGGAGGGCTTCTTAAAGAAAAACTAACAGGTCTGTGAGAGCCGGAATTCTTACTGGTTGGTAAGTGATCAAATACTTATGTCATGCAATAAAATGCAAATTAATTATTTAAAAATCATACAATGTGATTTTCTGGATTTTTGTTTTAGATTCCGTCTCTCACAGTTGAAATGTACCTATGATAAAAAATTACAGACCTCTACATGCTTTGTAAGTAGGAAAACCTGCAAAATTGGCAGTGTATCAAATACTTGTTCTCCCCACTGTATATACTGTATTCTATTCTACTGTATTTTAGTCAAAGCTCGTCCTAATATTTATATATTCCTTAATTCCATTCTTTTACTTTTAGATTTGTGTGAATTGTTAGATATTACTGCACTGTTGGAGCTGGAAACACAAGAATTTCGCCCACAATAACATCTACTAAATATGTGCATGTGACCAATAACATTAGATTTGATTTGATTTTGACATGGTTGCTATTGGATAATTGATAAGACCTACCGCTGTTCCGGCATCAAGATTTGTTCCATTAGGTTTAGTGACTTTGACACTTAGGTATAGCAAGGTATTATACAGATCAACATAATCTTCACCATTGCCAGCTATGAAGAACTCCAATGGTGCAGTATCCGAGATTGCTGACAGAGGCTGTATTTCAATGTATGTATTTTTCTCAGTAGATGTTTATGTAAATGGGAACGGTTAATAAGTCCAACTCTGATTTGATGCACTCCCCAGACATACCATGTAATAGAGCCATCACACCTTTAAAATATGTTATATATGTTAATATGTTTGCATTGTCACCCAGTCATGGCAGGGCCTGGCCACTAGAGGGAACTACCAGCAAGCAAACGTTCAGTCTTGTGAGGAACTTAATCAAGTCCAGTAGGCCTATCTGCTATCTCCTTGTATTATATGGTGCGCATTCCTCTGCCCAGGCGTTGCTGACACATGCCTGGGGTGTATTCATTATGCCGATTCTGTTGCAAAACGTTTCTTAAATAGAAGCAAATGGAAGGAAACGAGGAGAGACCTACCTGAATTTGTCCAATAAAAAGTATTGTTTTGCTCGTTTTGGTTCTTAATAACCTGTAAATTCCCTGAATTGCAGGCCGCAATTGCACCCTTCATCTTTATCCCTCAACCAACCAATCATGTCCCACATTTTATCAACAAATTCAAACACCACTCATTCAGAAAAAATTGTTGATTTGTTCTGTATTTCAGTCAGACATTCCAAACTTTCTGTAGCAGTCATGTTGCACTTATGAAAATATATAAATCATAAAGATGTGGTACTGGTGATTTTAAAAACTTGTCCAATCGTTGAGGAGGTCTGATATAGAAAGAAATGTCCCCCTCGGGGATCAATAAAGTATCTATCTATCTATCTATCTGTCTATATATATTCTGTGCAGCGCAAGACGAGGTATGTTTTTTATTTTTAATACATTTACAAAAATAATTACGTTTTCGCTTGTAATGTTATTTTATTTTGTACTTTTTACCTCTTTTTCTAGTGACAGTCTTGTCCCATCGCTGCAACCGTACAGACTCGGGAGAGGTGAAGGTCGAGAGCCATACGTCCTCCGAAACACGACCCTGTCAAGCCGCACTGCTTCTTGACACACTGCTCGCTTAGCCCGGAAGTCAGCCGCACCAATTTGATGGAGGCTATCGAAGACAGAGTGCATGTGCCCAGCCCGCCACAAGGAGTCGCTAGAGCGCGATGGGACAAGGATATCCCGGCTTTTCCAAACCTTCCCCTAACCCGGATGACGCTGGGCCAATTGTGCGCAGCCTCATGGGTCTCCCGGTCGCGGCCGGCTGCGACACCAGTCTGAGATTGAACCCTGGTCTGTATGGGGTATCGTGTGTAGATTGATGAGGAAAAAAATAAATGTAATACATTTTAGAATAAGGCTGTGACAAAACAAAATGTGGAAAATAATAAGGGGTCTGAACACTTTCAAAATGCACTGTAGGTCCAATCATTTAAAATCTTGCACTATCCGATGAATTTGCAGCCCTTTTAGTCTGTCCGCCATTAGACCCTGCGGGGTCGGTCACGTCCATTTGCCCAACAGTCCTTGGAAAACAAATCAGCTGAAAATTGGGTCACGAGTGTCAGCACGTTAATTTCAAAATGCTTTCTATAATGACTTGATATGGGTATGTACTACTACTCTGGCTGATTAAACGATCACCCAAGGAAACATCCACCTGTGAAAACATGGTGCTATTGTATAATTAATTAGACCTACAGCGCTTCCGGCGTTGATTTGTTCCATTAGGTTTAGTGACTTTGACACTTAGGTATAGCAAGTTATTATACAGATCAACATAATCTTCACCATTGCCAGCTATAAAGAACTCCAAAGGTGCAGACGTGCAGTATACGAGATTGCTTACCTTTCTGCGTTGTGTTCTGGTAAGGTGTAGGTGGAAGAGAAAGCTCTGAACACAATTCTGCCGGTTGTCTCAATTTTAATGACTGCATGGAATGGATACAAATACAAGGTAAAAGTTAATGCTGCTGTCTGGACTCTGATACATACATATTTGCCTCTCCTCATCAACTTTTACAAAATGTACATGTTAATATTTTCAAAAAGACACATTTAATTTAATAAGCATTGTACACTAATATTTGGTAATAAGTGCTAAATTTTTCTGAGTGCACTATAGTATCCTCTTTAAATGACTATGGAATGGATACAAATACAAGGCAAATGTTAATGCTGCTGTCTGGACTCTCATACATGACAAAAGACAGTGCAGGATGCCCGTGACAGTGCAGGATGCCCGTGACAGTGCAGGATGCCCGTGAGACAATCGTCAGAACTTGTCAGTGGGGTGGAGCACAGCAAGTTTAAGACTATGTTGAGACATTGCTCTGTTCATTGTCTCTACAATCTCTTCAGTCCAGAGTGATGGGCGATCTTGAAGGAAAAAACAGGATGCTCTCTTCACCGTCTCTCTGACACTCGATGGAGTTCCCGCATTGCTGCTGTACGAGTAGTGGCAACTCACTTACCCTCGATCATTGAGGCACTAGAATGTATCTTAGTCACATGCAATCTGACAATTGAAGCCAAGTCTGAGGCAAATGGTCTGAAGAATTATTTCAAGACCTTTGATGTAATCGTCCTTCTCTGTGTAGGTAAAGGTCCTACGGTGCATTGAGAACCGAAACCTGATTCTTCAGGCAGGAGATATTTCTCTGGATATTGAGGCTGCAAACATCAAGACACTACAACACGAAATACAGGCTATTCGCAATGAATGGGACTCCCTGCTCTCCGAGGCCTCCCTAGTAGCACAAGCAATGGAGATCCCTTCTCAGTTTCACAGTGAAGAGATACGAAAGCAGAAGAGGAAACGCATGCCTGATGAGACGACACAAGAAGATGAAACTGAAGAAAGCGCAGAGATTACATTCAGAAACAACATATTTTTAGTTTCAATGGATAGCATTATCAGTAGCTTGAGTGCAAGGTTCCAGACCACAGCAACAATATGTGAAACTTTTGCACCTGTTCTGAAGCTGACAGATGTGACTGAAGAGCAAATAAAGACAACATGCCACAAGGATCTCACAGCTGAGTTTGAAAATGAAATGTGGCACCTGAGCACAATATATAGTGACACATTTCCACTCTGTCCCCTCTTGAGCTCCTTAATGCCGTCTATAAGATGCAGCTACAGAGCATTTTTGGAGAAGCTTGTATTGTATTGAGGATTTTCTGCACACTGCCTGTGACTGTTGCTGGGGGTGAACAGGCTTTCAGCAAGTTGAAACTGGTGAAAAACTACTTGAGATCAACAATGTCCCAGGATTGACTGAACAGCCTTGACCTTCTCTCCATTGAAAGCCAGTTAGCAAAGGAATTGGACTTTAAAGATCTCATCAATGACTTCGCCAAACAAGAAGACCGGCATTGGAATAAACTCCAACATCATGTGTCAGCTTTTCACCTTTATGAAGTTTTAATTGTTTTGCTTTCAGGCCTACATGCTTTGAACCACTATGGTTGTGGATCCTGAGTCAGATTAAAAGGACTGAAGTGGGCCAGACTGCAGTGGATAGGCTAGCACACAGTAATTGTACAGTATGTTGACTCAGACACAACAGCACAATTTAAATAGATTGTTTTGTCTGTGCCACAATCCTCTCTGTGTAGTTAACAGGTGGCCACTAGGCAGAGCTCTTGAGAAAGGAGCTCTGAATTGTGAGATTTCAAAAAAGCACATATCATATATTTCTTTGAGTATTATTTGTTTAAATGTGGTATAAGCAGTTCAAGAGTGATTACCTTAATAACCACTACAGATTTGTGTGTATAGTTGTTGATTAAATTCAAAAAAATTCTAAAGATGCGTGAGAGTCATGGATCAAGAGCGGAAGGGGGCCCAGAGACTGCATATGTATAGGGCCCAGAACTGTGTGCTACGCCCCTGCTCCTGCATTATGATAAGGCATTTAGCTGTCTGTTAACTCATAATGTAACGTGAGAACAGAGCAAAAGGTAATCCTGTATTTTTTGTGAATATTACTGTAACATCTCAACTGCAAATCAATCACAGTGATCCTAATTTCTGCTGCAACAACTACAGTGGTTAACCTTTTAATTAGTTTTATTTTTTATTTAACCTTTATTTAACTAGGCAAGTCAGTTAAGAACAAATTCTTATTTACAACGACGGCCTACACATCATATTTGGTATTAAGGCTTTCACAACAGAATTTAATTCACCTTTTACTTTTGATAGATAGATAGGTAGGTAGGTAGGTAGGTAGGTAGGTAGGTAGGTACTTTATTGATCCCCCGGGGGGGAAATTTCATCATTGAACTGGACTCTGCAAATAGATACAGAACAAAAAGACTGAACGACTGGGTCGCGTCTATAGATACAGAAAAAAAAGACTGAACGACTGGGTTGCGTCTCTGGAAACCAAACCAATAGAATGAACGACCAGTCGGCTTGGGTAGCGACCCTATATTTGTGTCGGGACTATATCTTGTGGAAGGGTGAAATAATATGAATTAATTAATACAAATAAAAAATGTCATTCATTATTTGAATATGTTGGCAAAAAGTGATAATGCCATTATCAATGAGAGTAGAGACATACGATCTAGAAAAGAGAGAAGCCCCATTGACCCCTCCCTTGTTTTTCTCTCCTTCCAAACAGTCACTCCATCGATCACTGTCACTATTTGCTATGGTTGGCACATAACCTGGCATAGAGGTAGGGCGCTGGGATGAGTTGTTATTTCTATGCCTCCTTCCCTCTCCGTTTCTCTTGGCCACTTTCACTCTCTCTTTTTTTTTGTATTATTATTATTATTATTATTTTTTTCTCCAATTGGTAGTTACAGTCTTGTCCCATCGCTGCAACTCCCGTACGGACTCGGGAGAAGCGAAGGTCGAGAGCCGTGCGTCCTAAGAAACACAACCCACCAAGCCTGCTCGCTTTACCCGGAAACCAGCCGCATCAATATGTCGGAGGAACCCCGTACAGCTGGAGACTGAAGACTGAGTGCATGTGCCACTTCTATATTATTTCAGTGTAATATAACTCCGGAAAGATTAGCATTTGTCTCTGGCAGAGAGCTAGGAGGAGAGGAGAAGAGATGGAGGAAGGCCACGTCCTCTCTAAAAACTTGAACTTAACCACCTAACATAACATTCATGTTCTCAGGGAAGCACTGTTTCAGACCTGTCTACCTGTCATTGTCACAAACATTATTTCACAAGGTTAAGGTAACCCCATTGGCTATAAGCTGTTTCCTGTTGAAAAGTGTGTGTCTGTGTTTGTTTGCGTGTCTGAGCATGTGCAACAGATGTGATCCTACTTCTCGGCGTTGTGTTGCAATAAACAAATGTGGGGCCAGAGATCATAGTTTGTGTGTTTATTCTGACAATAGACAAGAATGAGCACATAAGGTGTGCGTCATGCACCAGGATATTGACTGCTGTAGCATGGATCTGCAGCAAGGAGAAAAGTTTGAGTCTGTCCGTGTGGTGCAATTATTGTGTGCAAAAACAACTCTCATCACTTGAATGCACCCGATGACACCCCCACTGTGGTAAGGAAACAATATGAACATTGTACAGTAGTAGGTTTGGATGGGGGCGCTGTGTACTTACAGTACATGCTAAATCATTTTTAATTGAAACATTCCTTAGAGGATTCCTGCCTGTGCTGCATACTGAATTTGAATGAATTTGTTTGAGTTGGCATCACACTCGATTTTGCAGAGGCAGACTTTATACATGTTCACATCATGTCATAAAATCAAATGTTATTAGCAGATGTTATTGCGGGTATAGCGAAATGCTTGTGCTTCTAGCTCTGACAGTGCAGTAATATCTAACAGTTTCACAACATACCCATAAATCAAGTAAGGAAATAGTTAGGAATATATACACCACCGGTAAAAAGTTTGGAATATTACTCATTCGAGGGTTTTTCTGTATTTGCACTATTTTTTACATTGTAGAATAAAAGTGAAGACATCAAAACTATGACATAACACATGAAATCATATACTAACCAGAAAAGTGTTAAATGAAAATATATTTAATATTTTACATTCTTCAAAGTAGCCACCCTTCGCCTTGATGACAGCTTTGCACACTCATGGCATTCTCTCAACCAGCTTCATGAGAACCACCACATGAATGGAAGACCCAGAAATACCTCTGCAGAGGATAAGTTCATTAGAGTTACCAGCCTCAGATTGCAGCCCAAATAAATGCTTCACAGAGTTCAAGTAACAGACACATCTCAACATCAACTGTTCAGAGGAGACTGTGTGAATCAGGCCTTCATGGTCGAATTGCTGCAAAGAAACCACTACTTAAGGACACCAATAATAAGAAGAGACTTGCTTGGGCCAAGAAACACGAGCAATGGACATTAGACCGGTGGAAATTTGTCCTTTGGTTTGGAGTCCAAATTTGAGATGTTTGGTTCCAACCTCAACCAAATTTAGATGGTTTGGGATGAGTCGGACCGTAGTGAAAGAAAAGCAGCCAACAAGTGCTCAGCATATGTGGGAACTCCTTCAGTAATATTCCAAACTTTTGACCGGGGGTGTATATATACACTATCGTTCAAAAGTTTAGAAATGTCCTTGTTTTTTAAAGAAAAACAAAAAATGTTATCCATTAAGATAACATAAAATGTATCATAAATACAGTGTAGACATAGTTAATGTTGTAAATGACTATTGTAGCTGGAAACGACTGATTTTTTATGGAATATCTACATAGGCGTACAGAGGCCCATTATCAGCAACCATCAACCATGTTAGCTAATCCAAGTTTATCATTTTAAAAGGCTAATTGATCATTAGAAAACCCTTTTGCAATTATGTTAGCACAGCTGAAAACTGTTGTGCTGATTAAAGAAGAAATAAAACTGGCCTTCTTTAGACTAGTTGAGTATCTGGAGCATCAGCATTTGTGGGTTCGATTACAGCCTCAAAATGGCCAGAAACAAATAACTTTCTTCTGCAACTCGTCAGTCTATTCTTGTTTTGAGAAATGAAGGCTATTCCATGCGAGAAATTGCCAAGAAACTGAAGATCTCGTACAACGCTGTGTACTACTCCCTTCACAGAACAGCGCAAACTGACTCTAACCAGAATAGAAAGAGGAGTGGGAGGCCCCGGTGCACAACTGGGCAAGAGGACAAGTACATTAGTGTCTAGTTTGAGAGGCGAAGTTGCAAAGAAAAAGCCATATCTCAGACTGGCCAATAAAAAATGTTAAGATGGTCAAAAGAACACAGACACTGGACAGAGGAAGATATGGCTTTTTCTTTGCAACTCTGCCTAGAAGACCACCTCTTCACTGTTGATGTTGAGACTGGTGTTTTGCAGGTACTATTTAATGAAGCTGCCAGTTGAGGACTTTGTTTCTGGTCATTTTGAGCCTGTAATCAAACCCACAAATGCTGATGCTCCAGATACTCAACTAGTCTAAAGAAGGACAGTTTTATTGCTTCTTTAATCAGCACAACAGTTTTCAGCTGTGCTAACGTAATTGCAAAAAATGATCAATTAGTCTTTTAAAATGATAAACTTGGATTAGCTAACACAACGTGTCATTGGAACACGGGAGTGATGGTTGCTGATAATGGGCCTCTATATGCCTATGTAGATATTCCATAAAAAATCTGCCGTTTCCAGCTACAATAGTCATTTACAACATTAACAATGTCTACACTGTATTTCTGATCAATTTGATGTTATTTTAATGGACAAAAAAATGTAAATATTTGGACGAACAATATCAAAGCGGAATTGGACTAAGATATAGTGGCATAGTATAGAATACAGTATATACATATGACATGGGTGATGTAATGTATAAACACCATTAAAGTGACTAAGATACCGTAGAATAGTAGGGTACAGTTTATACATAGAGATGAGTAATGCAAGATACGTAAACATTTTTTAAATGGCTAGTGTTCCATTTCTTAAAAATGGCGAGTGATTTCTAATCCTTGTCTATAGGCAGCAGCCTCTAATGTGCTAGTGATGGCTGTTTAACAGTCTGATGGCCTGGAGATAGAAGCTGTTGTTCAGTCTCTCGGTCCCAGCTTTGATGCACCTGTACTGACCTGGCCTTCTGGATGGTAGTGGGGTGAACAGGCAGTGGCTCAGGTGGTTAATGTCCTTGATCTTTTTGGCCTTCCTGTGGCAACGGGTGCTGTAGGGGTCCAGGAGGGCGGGAAGTTGGCAACCATTTCCCGTTATGTGTTTTGTTTGTTGCACCATTCTCTGTAAACCCTAGACACTGTTGTGCGAGATACTGGAACTGGTATGCCTGGCACCGTCGACCATACCACGCTCAAAGTCGCTAGATTTGCCCATTCTAACATTCAATCGAACTGTAACTGAATGCCTGCTTTATATAGCTAGCCACAGCCACGTGACTCACGGTCTGCCTGTAGGAGCGAATGATTTCCGTGAATGGGGTGGTGTACCAAATAAACTGTGTATATTCATGCGATATACACCTCAAATAGATCTTGTTTTTAGCATAGTCTCATAGAGACCCATTTAGGAATACGGTGGGTCTTCATT